>CAKAEH010000024.1:0-14426 GCA_916381525.1 Cercopithifilaria johnstoni
GCGCGATTTACTTATATAATAAATTCAGTAATTGGTGATGAAATTTTGAAAGGTATGACAACTGATGTGAATTCAAACTTCTTCTGCAAAGAGTTATATGGTCGAGGAATTCTGCTGGTAGACATCGATCCAATCAAATTTGATGAAGTTTGGCCACCGCCATGGAGGATGAATAAATGAAATAATCTAAATCAGTTGTCGAAATTTCAGAAGAAACCAACACAAATTTGTCGTCGATGAATCCGCGATCATTTATGTGTACCGATTGCAATATTGGATTTCGAAAACATGGTATTCTTGCAAAACATTTGCGCTCCAAAACTCATGTTATGAAGTTGGAAAGTTTACGTATTATCCCAGAAGATTCTCTATCGCTAATAACACGTAGAGAAGGAGGCATATATTTGAACGAAATTGATACGACGGATTGTGAGCGTGCACGACAAAGCATCCTCGGTCAGTTATTTTGGTTTTATAGCTTCACTTTTAACAAGGACATTAACTTGGAATGTACTATTTGGGTTAAACTTAACCATCGCTTTGCAATTATTAAAATGTCTTTTATAAATTTCAAATAAGAAATAAGTTTTGGTAAGTTTCGCATAGGATCAAGTGCCGTTTGCTTTGCAATAGGAGAATTTTGAAGCACCATTGTTCAGATGATCTGACTCGATCAATAGTTTTTTAAGAGAAAAAGATTGAAGATTGTCACTTATTTTTGGATTCATCAATCAATTAGTTTTTAACTGTTAGCAAGTTAAAATCAGTGTTTACTCGGCTACTGTTATAGTATATTTTGTAAAAACTAAACATTTTGCAAGTGTAAAAATTGACTTTAAAAAAAAGAGAATTTCATGCAGAAGAAAACAATGCAGTACAGTTGTCAATCCACTGATTTGATTTTCAGGGATCATTTCCACATTACGTGATTCAAATGTGTTAGAATGTCGTGAGCAAATGTCGCATTTACCTGTGCCGCTACTACATATTAGCAATAATAATAGTCATAATAGCATCAATGTCAACTATTCGTCGCAACAGTTAAAGATACAACATTCTCCGGTACCATCCACTAGCCAATCCTTTGTTGAACATAAACGATTACTGGCTGGTCAGCAGCACATGTCAAAGCGTTCCGACGTCCTAGCAGCAAAAATGCAAGTATGTATTTCTCGTGTTAATTATAACGTGTAAGATTGACGTTGTAAAGGGCGAAGAGAAAAGTAGGGAAAAATATGTTGGATATTGGATAATCTTACTCATTTATAGCATTTTCTTTTCAAAGTAGTTTATTTCATCAAGCAAATATAGTGACATTTTAGATTGAAATGACACCCAGAAAATGCGATTTGACAATGTCGCAACGAAAAACAGACGAGCTGAATGGGAAGTCAATCTCTGCAAACATTTGGATGCCACCAAAACTTGATGTAAATTCGATAGTTATTTTGTACTTGTCATCATCTTTCTTATTAGATTTCAGAAGATATTTACAGCACGAATTTTGGGTGGTGGATGCACATTGATTAACAGAATCCGTTTTTCAGTATTATATTCATTCATTTTTCTCTGTCATTCATCATTTTTCATCAAACAGTCGCTAATTTTTGTGTGCATCCTTAACTTTTGGTTAAATAATTCGGATGAAGTCTCTAAAATTGTATTTGTTTGTTGTTATTTATGCTTTTTTAATAGTATGTTCTTATTATAATTCATAATTTTTTTCAGGTCTCTGATCGTCGCTCTGTTGATTTAATTGGTCGTTCTACAGTTGATTCCGCTGCTCTTTCGGATAACGGTAAGTTAATTGAGCTTAAAAAAATTTCAATATGTTAAATTAGTGTTGAACGTAGAACATTTTGATCATCGAATGCATTTTCAAATATTTTAGGATTATTCTAAAGCTTTGTATAATTCATGGATCGAATTATCGATTGATCTTATTTTATATATGATTTATTGACTGCGACATTTTTATGCATAGGTTCGTCTGTACGATCTGATGAAGCAAACAGTGAAGGAGCTGGACGTAGTGAAAGCTCGACACCAACACAACGTGTTTTGGCTGGTACTGCGCCATCACCCCTTTTGCCAACTTCTACCAGATGCAACCTTTGTGAGGTCAACTACGAATCCAGCTTTGATTTGCAGGTAGATCGCCTTAGTAGGCCAGCGCGCAATTGCTTTTTTAAGTAACTAAATTTTCAGTACCCATTTCAAGCGTTAAGATACATAACTGTTGAATTTTAGAAATCAACAATTTGAAATTGTGGAATTTTTAATAACGGATTGCGCAAATGTGATCTACTTGCAAAAATTACTTCTTAGAAACTGTGATTAATCTGTTGCTATCCCATATCGTGTGACATTTATTAAAAATATCTTTAGGTACATCTTCACGCTGATCATATAATGCTGCGGGATGGAAAAGATTTTTGTTGTCCAAAGAAACAGTGTGACAAGGTTTATCCAAGTCGTGAAAATCTTAGGCAGCATATAGCTGCACACTATCATGGCGGTGCTACTGCACCTTTGCCAGGTTTTAGTTTTTCATTGTCACTTTTAAAAAGAAAATGGACATTTTTTTTCGTCTGCTACAGAGTTTTGCATTGCTTGGATACATTGTGGCAATACATCATCAAGAGCTGAAAAATCTTTTTTTTTTTGTACTCGAAACAGTGGTAGATACTCAACAAAAATCAAAAGTGATATACCCTAAAAGTAATTCTCTTTCTTTCTTCCTTTTCCTATATATATTGCAGAATTCGGGTGGAAATTCAAATATTATTTTTTAAGATAGTCGTGATGAGATCGAGAGTGCAATCATGGTGTTGTCAGATGCAAATGATGCATCGGTAGTTTTGCACCGTAAATTAACAAATTCAACACCTGGACAGCACGCTAATTCAGTGCCGAATCATAGTCCGAATGCACCGGAAGAATCCCATACCGCCTGCCCAAAAACATCGACATCCAGTTCTTCTACGTTAATATTATCGATGGATTCTGGTGATACAAGCATTGGAACCGTCGTAACAAGGTTTATTGTTTCACATAAGCTCTGTAGAAATGTAGTTGTTTTATTGAAGCCCCTGTTAACTTATTATTATCATTGATAGAACTGAATAGTGTTAGAAAGATGAGACAGGAGAAAGACTGAGACAGAAAGAAGAAAGACACGAAAAAAGCTATTTTATAGACATAATTCATATTACTTTCAGTGCTTTAAAATTTCATTATATAAATATATTTTCTTACCTTCGAATAGATTTACAATCCATTATATCTCGTTATTTGCAGCAATGGATTGGTAAAACAACGTCAGCAAGCAAAGTTGAATGAAGTTGAAAAAGCTAACGGATGCAGTACTGTTGATGCAATTACTCAAGTAGTTTTAACATCATAATTTTTTTTCTCTTTATAGTTGCAATCGAAAAACATCATCTGATCCACATGTCCGACTCATGTGATGAGAAATACATCCTCAGAGTAGTAGTGGCATAGTGATTTGAGTATTTTGAGCGAAATCGGTTTTCATATTTCAAATTTAGGATCGAAAGAGGTCAGCGTCGACGCAATCAACCGTGGCTTCTGGATCATTTGTAAATGTTGGAACAGTATCGGCAGCTTTACCTTGTGCCATATGTGGACAATCATTCCCGGATGCATTTGCTCTGCAGCAACATTGGCTCTCACACGTATGCGACCGACCACATATTTGCAAACAATGTGATGCCGGTTTTACAACTGCTGACGCTCTGAACACTCATACGTTAACGCATCAAAACAATAGAGAACGGTAATGTATATGCATGGATGCATATATATATATATGTTGTTACAAAACGATGAGTAAAGCAAAAAGAATTGCTGAATATATCAAATTAAGGGATAGTACTCTCTAATTCATCTAATTACATCACATGTTACTCTCATTTCAGCTAATATTTTCTTATCATTCCAATATTTAACATTTTTTGAGAAATTGAACTTCTGTTTATTTCGAAATCCAAATATTTAGGATTTCTCACTATTCATGTGTAAACCGTTTGCAATGAAGAATGCTGGCAATAGTCCAGACCGTGGACTGTTATATATAAAACTTATAACTAGGCAATATATATATAAAATTATTCGCACTGAGTGGCATTCATTTTTCACCCTCTTCTAAAATTTAACTTTTTTTTTTATAACGAAGGTGATTGATTAATTAATACAGACGGGTTGTATGATTTATTCTTCAATGTTTCATTATAAATAGCTCTGGAACGATGAAGAATTACCAATAGTCTGGTAATTATTCAGTTGCAGAGCAGGAATAAAGCAAGTTCCCAAATAAAGCTGCCCTTGTTGCTCATGAAATCCGTTGCAGCAAGTTTGTTGTCTTTTTTTCTTTTCACTTTACTTTTTACGAATTTCATTAATTGTTTATTCATTTATAAGGTATTTGTAGATTGTCCTTCATTAGAATTTTTTATTTAACTCAAATATTTTCGCACCATTTCTTTTTCATCCTCGTCTTACCCACCGATCCTTAAGGACATTTTTAACATATCTCACAAGGTATTAGCTATTCCAGATATTTTCATATATATCCTATAATGCTAGACAAACCAGGAAATATGTATGAGTTATTGTATAGAATGGTGTATACTTTCATGTCTTAGAGCTGAACTTTTAGTTAAGCTGACTGAGTGACTAATTAACTGGTGAAGGTGGGTGAATAATCATGAATTGGCTGGAAAGTTTTGGTAATTGTTCCGCTACAATGCAAAAGTAAAGCATCAACAATACTGTAATTTTTTTGGAAGTGCCACATTTCTAAACCTTTTTATAGTTTAATTCCAATTATTCTTTCTTTGGATCATGTTTTTTGACACGGAATTATTGTACATTTCTGGCGACCGCTAATACATATATTTACATTTGAATGCTCATTTTCCTATTACGCGTTTTCATTTGCCGGTGTTTTCCCTATTCTATTTTTTCGCGTTTGTTTGTTTTCCGAAATTTTAAATTTATGTTATTAAGTTTTAATATAAGCCGTTTTTCTTGATCTCCGGAAGCTTTTCATCTTTTGGAGTTGGCTCACATTGGCATTTGGGAAATATTCATTCTCTTTCTCGATTCCAAGTAATATTAGTTCCCCACAAATTGCTTTTATTACTTTTAAAATCATATTTTCTCAAGTAAAACAATACTCGAAAGATGATGCTTAATATTTAGATGAGTCAGGACTCCCGTTTTCTTTTTCCGCTGACTGTTCCTATTAAGTGTGGTTACCACTATGTATCACAGAAAATGCATCGCGTTTAAAACAAGCATTGATTGTTCCGAGCACAAAATTGACTGACTTCAGGGATTATTTAAATTCTTTAACATTTTGAGTAAAAATATATTCCTCGCTGTGGCTGCTTCAAACTCTCCAAAAATGTTTATAAATGACTATGTAGGCAATTAATTTTATTTCATATTGTAAAGATTTCGTTTAACGCTGTTTATCGCATAAGTTTTGGCACTAGACGTTGCAACTGGAAGGTGAACATGAGATTGTTCACTATATGTTCACCTAGGCTAGTGAGTCAGAATCTTTTTTCAGGACGTCAATGTACTAAGAAGTAGGAAGTGGAGCATTATGAGTCCTGAAGATTTCACGGGGAAATTGTTTTATTTAAAAATGGATTTTTTGGTTTCTGAAATACAATTGAAAAGCGAAGCGTTTTTAAAATATTTTCTGTAAGTTTCGAATATCTTTGTTATTTATATACATGTGCACTTTGATTTTATTGAACACTTATTTCGGTCGGAAATTAAAAATTATTTAAAAACTTGATGCGTAATTGGTGCTGTCAGCATGCAAGATGCATCACTATACTTCAGAGCATGCACAATAACATATTCGGAGTTTTGATAACGATTCCAATAACGCGACGAAATTTATTTCACTTAATTATTTGGATTTTCCCCAAATTCGTTCCACCTAAATCACATTTCCGGAATCTCCGTGAAGTACTAGCTTGTGGAACCAAGAGAACTCAAACTATTCGTTCTCCGAGTTGCATGTTTTCTTTAGGAAATCTAAACACTTTCCGGAGTAGGAGCTAAGTACGATGCATGAAAGCAAACCAGAATGCAAAATTCCAATTCATTTGTCACATCAATTCATACGTAATTAATTAACTCCTTTATTCTCGGGTAGGATCATGCAGTCTTATACGGCATCTCGACAAGCTATGGGATTTCTACTTGTTAAAGTTTTGAGAGGGTGTTGCTGACTTTGTAATTTTAAATTAAGAAATTAAAATATTATGGATGATCCCTCTAACAATAAAGCAGAGCCTTAAATCGCGTTTTTCAAGCAACGGCTTTTTTGAAACAGATGAATTATTAATGTTTTACTTAGCACTGCTTGGATTTATCTAACCTCATTTCACAAACTGACTGAAGGAAGGTCTGACATTAATGACTGACATTGACGATGGCCCGTTGACTTGAATTGAGGAGGAAACACCATATCGTGGATCTGTATCGAAAGATCCTAGTCGTAGAATGAATAACGGTTCGAACTTTTCCAACTGTCGTTAGGACTGCGAACCTCAGTGTTGACTAAAAAAGTTCTTGTCCCCAGCAGTTCTTTTTGGAATTTTTTGTACAAAAATTTCCGCGAGGACTGATCAAATCTTTAATGCCTGAAGATATATCGGAACGGGATTGTGCTAAATGCAAATCATTAAGTTATTCCGTTTTGGAGCTCTGTCGAAATCAATCGAATTTGGCATTTTTGAAATAAAATTCTCAAAATCATGAACTTATTTCACTCCCAGGACAGTCGAAATGATATAATAGCGATTCACTTACAATAATATCATTGAAGGCATATTTCCCTTATTGGACTGATACTCGTCTCGGCATTAGAACTCATCTATTTCCCGTTGCGCCGACTTCTGCTTATCCATCCCTAAAGATTCCTTTATCTTAAGATACTTTCGTTTTAGCGCACGTAACTCTACTCAAAAAATAATAGCACTTAATTATATTCTAACGAAAGGATTGTCTCCAATTCCCCACAGAGAACCAAGAAATTTTAATAGATAAAATGGATGAATTTCTAATTTTACAACCAAGTGCTAATTCGGCAAATCCTCAGCAGATGAGGCATATTTGGCAAATAAGCTAATAGATACGAAATATTTGGATAGAAACGTGATACAGTGTTTAGCTAGGGGAGAAATATAAAACTATCTAACTTTGAAGATACCGTATAAAGATGTTAAATTCTTTTGGTGCTGATATTCGTACACTGGTCTCGTTTTCGACACAAGTTAAGGTTCAAAAACACTGTATGATATGTTCAAGAATGTCTATTGAAGTATTTGAAAGAAGGAATTAAAGCATTTGAATTCGGATTTCTTAAATATATCTGTTGAATATTGCCTCCATGCCACTTATCAGTCATTTCCATCGTCATCTCACATCTATTCGCATTAATTAAGATCTCCAAAAAACGGATGATGAATTGAAGGGAAAGGTAAAAACATATAAAATAACATACACGGAGAATAATATCAGTTAATAATTCTTACTGTTCCTAGAATTTTTTTTTCAACACTTCTTGAAAAATCAAGGAAAATGATAAAACTGAAAGAAAACTTAATACCGGCAAATGTGGAGCAATCTGAAAAGTGAGTCAATCACAACATTCGATAATTTTCATCATGCATATCTTTTTTGAGAAAGAGAAGAGAACACAGTAAAAACATTTAGAAAGATTCAAACGCTGATATATTGCCTAAGTTTCGAAAAAAAATTTCATTGGAATCAATGCTAGACTATTTCTTGTGACAGTGATCTTCGCCATGAAATTTCCCTAATTGTATAAGTTCGCCTTTGAGGCTATTTAAATTGAAAAGTGTTACGAGCTCAAATTCATTGCTTTGATTCGTGTATTGGTAGTTGAGTGGATTTGCAATACTAATATATGTCAATAAAAGTTGGGAAAGAATTAAAGAAAGAAGTATGATATCTGGAAAAAATTTAAAAGATCCCAAAAGAAAGCAAATATAAGAAGAAAACATCGGTAAATCAGGGTAGTAACTGACTTCAACCATATGGAATAGTGAAGGTATAGGAGCAAAAGCCAAAATGCCTCAACAAATAAACAACTGGATATTGAAGTACTTATGACGGTTGGATGGTGCTGTGAATCCATCGGAAATACGCCACTCTGGTAAAACTTTTCTAGTAATTCATCCTGAGAAAAAAACAGATATTTTAGAAAAGATGAAAATGCAAATGCTCTTTAGGAAAATAAAGGAAATGGCATATATGATGGAATTTCAATTGTAGTTTTTTTTTGTTTGTGAAAACTTACTTTTTCTTCATAGATGTCATACAACCAATGTCTCAGCATATTTTCGTCCTTCCACTCAGACTTTATTCGATAAACCTGCAGCTAGATATATTTCAAGCACTAGAAGAAGTTAATAAATTAAAGATAATTGTTTCATTTAAACATTATGAAAATTCGGTGAATGCATAAACATTATGTTTCTCAATCACCAGATTCTGTAATTGAAATTTCACAATTAATATTAATAGAATATATTGAAGGACTGAATATTTAAGAATTGGATATTAAACTAAGTACCATTTTTAAGGATGAATACCCTGTTAATATCCTATCTTCGGCTAATAAGTTACGAAATAAAGGTATACCATACTCTAAATGAAAAATTGAATGAATTATACCCTATTTACTTGGGAAGATTTCAAAGAAATTAAAACTGAAGTTAAAGGGAATGCTTTCCAGCATGAAATAATAAACAAAACTTACTTTGTAATAAATAGCAACATTTAGAAGTCCATTCGGTAATTCGCCGAGTAACCAGCTACCGATACTGGGTACATCTCCATTCTCATATCCCAAGGTACAATCAATAATGTATTCGAGTGAACTATTGATGTCCTCAATGGTTGCTGAAAAAGTATGATTCAAAGAAGGAGCTGTTATCCAGAATGAGTGAGAGAAATAGTATCTGAAAACAACTTAATTCTATGCAATTACCATCACTTGTTATTTCGATAGCAGCATGAGCAGCGCCAGTACGTGGTAGTGCGCAGTGCCGAAAGATCTTATAACCTTTGCGAGCTGCGTATCGAGCATTACTTTCTTTAATCCGATATAGTCTTGCTCCTAGAAATAAACTGATAAGTTTCATCCAAATATAGAAGTCTTTTGATAATACAAAACTATGATGTGAACTACGTCAATATCGGCGGTTCAATAATAACGAACAAGTAAAAAAACTTATTTTACTTATAATAAGACCAATTTTTTGATCAATACAAACTAATTGAATATAATGAAAATTGAATAAAGTTCCAATGAATTTCAACAACAATTATTCGTCTTGTTGCTTCAAACATCACTTTTTGAACTGATCCAATTCACTGATCAATAAATCAGGAAACCGGTCACATTACAAAATTTCTTCTAAACAGGCTATCAAAAAGTAAAATGTGGTATTACCCTCCGGGTACATAATAATCCATCGATGATCATATTTCCAATAATTCCTTTTCAAATGCGTTTTGAAATCCTCTATCATTTGGTTTCGTTTTGCAGCACCACCGTCAACAAAATAATTACCGTGGATAATCCACATAACACCCAGTGGTGTCATTTTCCATATATTATATATTACCCAAAGGTACTAAAGTAATCGGAATACAACAATAATAAACTAACATTTATCAAAAAATTTAAATTCTTTGAATTTCTAGCTAATGCAATTTTCCGCGAGAGAAACAATATATTTAAGTAATTCTCTTAACCAGAAGTAGACTAATAATGCAAAAAAAACTTGCTTTAAAAATACTTCAATTGGACATATGCACCTTTTCAACAACAGCTCCTTTGTTTCGTAATGCTGACATAATCACGAAATGATCAGCAAGACCCAAATGATTTGAAAGAAATAAAACTCGTTTTTCGGAGAGCTACAAAATCTTGATCCATCTTCCTTTTCAAATTATTAAATTAAATTTAATTTATGCTAGATAATCACTAATCAACGATGAAATCTGAAGTAGCGACCCCATGACGCTCACTGCAATTACCTACGAAGACAATAAGGTCGTGACAGAAAAATGTACCAACTACCACAGAGTGGTCAAAAAACTTGTCGAGATGCTTAGGAATTTTTGGATCTATAAGATAAAAGAAACCTTTGAAATATCGTCACCATACTCCACAATATTAATACCTGCAATTTGTACAGCCGAACTCCAATGATCGTTTACCATACGGCAAAGCTTATGATCAAGCCAGTTAAACCATGAGACACTGGAATGGTTGCCGGAAAATGAGAAAGTTAGCAATTATTAGAGTTTACACTTCTCTATCATGTCATGCAGTTAGCTGTGATGGAGCAGACCAACCTGACACAAAGAGCAGGTACCATAACGGTAAGGAACGTTGCGGCAATAATACCCGGAACAACAAAAACAGTCATAATAGTCCAGTATAATGCACCAATGAGGGCAATAACTTTTCTAACATCCATCGAACTGATTATCACTTTTGCTAAGAAGCCATCTTCCGCTGTAACAGTTGGCCCATCCAAACCAATTTGGGCGTCACCTGTTTGCATCATTTCTCTAGCCTGAACTTATTTACCATTATCAACTAATCAGACGGATTACCACAACCTCCGCTATTTAATCTAGCTATCAGTATATTTTCAGTCTAATTCTCCCACAAAATAATATACGCGTGTCACAAATGTAATAAGCGCTACCACAATGAGTAACATTGTATTAATTGAGGTCATTCTAATACACCAAATGAAATATCGGCTGGATATACATCGTGATGATTATATATTGAAGCTTCTTCTATGATATTCTTCATTACTATTCCGCATATTAGGACATCCGAATAACATCCGAATGCATTTTTGGCATAACATTTTTAATAAACATGAATAGTTGGAAATGGTGGACTGCTGTATGAATCTCATATTAATAAGTACACAAAACTCTTGTCAAACTTACCGATGAAGATATAAATCATTCATGAAAAAATTGCACTTATCACTCCACTGACAACAAGATGAGAATTGGAAACTGTAGACGATGATTACAAATAAGTGATTTGCAAACAACATATTTCATGCGATAAAAAAAGAAATGGAGACCTGCTTTCGATTCAGAAAGACATAAAAATGAAGCGAATTTCTCCCACAACAAATTCGTTTTTAGTATAAACAAAAAGAATGGAATGATATAAATCGGAAAGGTAAAAGGAATGAAAGGAAATATGTATGAAATGACGTAACATTTAACAGAATGTTTCAAATTTATCTTGAAATGCTTCACAAACGAATACAATCGATTTAACATTACACAACACGGCCAGCACTGAAAATATATGACCGAAAAAGGTTTCTCCAATTGACTGATGAATATACTAAAGGTTTGGTATCATTTAACAAATTGATTTTAATTTAAAAGTATCAACTGCGTTGATTTAAAAAGAGTTCATTCCTAACAATGAATGAAATGAAGAATAGATATTAGAGCAAATGAAGTAAGCAACATTCAAATAGAGAGGAATTTGAGGAAAAGAGAGAAAAGGCCCTAGACAGGATAGGATAAGGTCGAAAAAGGTATGTATATCAGTGACAGCTACCCCTTGCTACTGCTATTATTCTATCTTTCCTTCTTTATCCTCCTATAATTAGTTTATTCATTTACGATATCGCTGACACTATTGATAAACTGTAATATCGATATCACGTCATCTTTCTCTCACTCTGCTTTTAGTATTGCAGACAACATCTCCATCAAGTTTCAAAAGTTACGTCATTGATTGAAAGGAGAAGATGAAAGCGAATGTTAGTAGATAAGCAATAGATGAAAGGAGAAGTTTGTTGACACAAATTATCACTGATAATAGATAAGGTAAAATAGATACGTGCATTTTATCTTTTTCTCCTCCCATATACGAGAAGGGCATTTTAATAATTTATAATCAGAAATCGGTCACACGCACACATTCCCCTTCAAGTTGCCAAAAACTTGTTATTCTTTCAACTTTTTCAAAAAGAATAGTTTGATGAATATATTTTGATTGTCTACTCATTGTCACCTATCACAATTTGATGTATTAGAAAGACCAAGAAATGATTCATTCACCAACAAATCAATATAGTTAGTTAATGAGAGAAATGGATGTGGTAGCAAATATCTGTAAATGAGAAAACCTAATCATTGCTCATATGGTAAATATTTGTTTCGTCCACTGGATCTCAACGAATTATTCGTTTATATTATGTGAAAATAAACTAACAATAATGACACAAAATATTAGGCACAGCGAAACTGTCTCACCGGTCGGTTATGAGAGGAAAGTTGGTGAACTGAAAGCAATACAGCGCTATTGCCAATAAATTAGCCAATGTGAAATCATTTTACACTGTACAACGGTTGGTAGTTTTGTATATTTACGTATTTCGTTGGGTTAATTAAAAACGTCCGGTTAAGTCCAAAACATTTCCAGTCGGATTGATGCGAATCATCAGTTATATACTAAGATATTTTCGGAAATGGTACCAAACAGATGACTTTCACTTTCCTTTACTCTACACTTTATTTCACAGTTTACGCTCACTTTGAATTCACCATTTGCTATCGTAATCTGAAAACGTATTCTGTCTATACTGAGTAGTTAAGTTCACCGATAACTATTATAGAAAGTACCTATTAAAGTTTCAGAAATAAATTTTATACACTCAAACCATATTGAGACTATGCTGCTTACGTCGGATTATTTCATTAAGATATCATCGAACAAGGAAGGATATTACTTTGAACACACATTGAACAGAGAAAAATTTGATCGGGGAGAGAAGATGTCGTATGTATTGATTGTGTACTGTTATCGATTAAGGTATGAAATTGAATGGATGGATATATGGAACTGAAAGTTTGGAAAATAAATTTTCTGAATTCAACTGAAATAAGAGTTGAATTTTAAATAACAGTTAGAAGCAAATGAAAATGTTTAATTTGATATTAAATGAAGAAATTTTTAAAAGATTTATTCCAAGTTTTGAGGAAAAAAAACAAGACAGTTGCCTCTTCTTCCTACAAACCAAACATTTATTTCAAGCAAATAAATATAAAACATTACAAGTACACTTTTCTTCTTCACTAAAACTATTTGTTGAAAAAATGAAAATGTTTTAAGCATTATTACTATTCTTCGGCCACTTCGCTTGATATCTCTTCTCATCCCAATACGATACGACTGAATACTGAATATGGACCGGTCTACAACAAAATCACGGTTCCAGAGATGAAATTTCATAATCCTTGCATTGCTTCAATAGTGTTTTGTTTTTGCCTGAACTTTTGTTAATCGGAGTCTTCTCCCCGGTGATTTTGATTTTATTAAGTTTGAAGGGAAAATTCAGAGATACTTAACTGATAACATTATGAGTAGCATCTTTAAAAAACCAATATTAATCTTATCTTGTTGCTCATAAAGGTCCGCAACTTACAGTTAAAAGTAGTACCAAATATTGCTCCAACGAGAGATTCAAAGAGAGATGACAAGTTGTTAAAGATTGGGGACACAATCCATTGATTAGAAGTGGGGAAAAGGAAGGAACATAACTGCTCGTATCCATAACAATTGACTTATTGTTAAGTAAAGCAAGAATGAAGTACATTTGAATTCATGTTTGAAATGGAATAAACAAAATGAAATGAACAATGTGATCCGATATAAGAAGTGAAAATGGAATTTTTCACGAGAGAGATTAAAGGACAGAAACGTACAACACTGATTGAGGGCAGAATAGTTAAGCTTGAATTGGATCAATCGTTATTGGCCAGGAGCAAAGGAAGGCTATAAATATAATTTGCCGCTCTAACTTATCATCCGTGCGGCTTAACGCTGAAATAAACAATATGGAAGGCCTATTTTCACAAGCACTCGTTTTTTTTCAATGACTCAACCGGTCATCCTAGCGGATAATGAACAGTTCGAGTAATATGGCATCTTTCATTTTTTGATTACACTTTAGAAGGAAGAAACGATATCTAAAAACACATAAAATGAATGCAAGTACATTCACGTGGCTTACGCGTTACTATAAAAACGGTACAGAGCCATATATCTGAGTATGGTAGCAAATAAGGCTCTCTCTCTCATTGTTGAGTTCGTTGCAGATGATAGGTAAGGTATGAAGAAAAGAAGTGAAAGGAGATGGAAATAGAAGTTGCTATTTGCTAATTAGAGAAATAGAAGTTGCTTAACGGATACTTTTTACTTTCCTCATTAGTAAACAGGAAATTTTGATAAATGGAAGTGCCAGGTTGAGAATGAAATAAATGATAAATATTACAAATCTTTGTGG
>CAKAEH010000025.1:0-14360 GCA_916381525.1 Cercopithifilaria johnstoni
GATGTGATGTATTAAGCTGAAACAAAAGTTGAATGAAATCTAAAAATTCAGTAATTAGTTTGAAACATGAAAATCTGCTCATTGATAGTGATGAAGGAAAAATGTGACACTAAAATCAAAATTAATAATAATAATAATAATAATAATAATGATAATAATAATAAATAATAGTAATAACACCAATTTAGATTCTAAATTTAAAATAATAACAATAAGAACGAACGAAAAAAAAGAATGAACAATATTTTCTAAATTAAAACAAACAAATCAGTCTAACTCTAATTATCCTTAGTATGAGAAGAGAAGGGGAAGTGTAATAACAGTTTACCATAGAAAGATAACATGATGACTTTGATTATCCTTTAACTTTGATTTGTTGAAAAATTTACATTTCTATACATTGTCCTTCTCGTTTCATCATAAACGCTTATTTTACCATATTCGTTGAAAAAATTTGCACGATCTTCTTCTACAAGCTACAAATAAAATTCTTAAAAAAAAAAAAGTTGAATAATCAAAAAATTTTTATAAATATTAAAATTTAATATATTATCTGATCGATTATCGCTTTGTGAGAAAAGATTTCTTTCAAATGATAAAAATAAAGTTAAATGAAACAAACAAAAATTTAAAAATTCATTTATGCTTAATTTCTCTTTTGTTTTTTTAAATTAATTGAAGAAGAACGAAAAAAAAAAACAAATGATATTTATAGCTCTGTTAATTATGCAATTTACAATAATATTTGTGATAGTTAATTTGTTGAAATTAATAATTTCCCTGCACGATATTTCTTTATTATTTATTAATCTATTCAGTAGTAGAAATAATTACTGCTAAAATTTTACAACAAATCTTACTTCTTTCCGTTGTTCGATCAATTGATTCTTTTTTCGTATTTCAGCAATTTTCTTATCTAATGCTTCTTCATCCTCTTTGGATCGAATACGTCCACGATCGGATATTAATTCAGGTTCTTCTTCTTCTTCTTCTTCTTCTTCTTCGATTACTTTGCCATTTTCTTCATCCTTTTTCTTCTTTACCGTTTTTGCCATCATAATTTATATCAAAAAAATTTTTTGCGCATTATTTCTTGATAAATTAAGCAATTTATTTTTAGAAAGAGGAATGCAGAATATTGTCAAAATGGCATAATAAATCGGAAATTTTCGCCATTCATCAAAATTCAGAAAGTTTTTCCGTTCAAAAACGGAAAAAGAAGGAATGCAAAACGGAAAAAGAAGGAATGCAATGGCATAGATTTCATGATTGTGAAAAATTTCAAAACATTGAAAAGGAAGCAAAAAAGGTTTTCGATATTATATATGATGTATATCCTCAATGGATACAAATTTATTTGCCAATCTAATTGAAAACCTGAAAAATTGAAATCTATCATTTTATAATATGTTAAAATAAACAATAATAAATGACTGATCTAAATTATTGATAATTAATTAACTTTTGACAGGTAAGCAATACCTTCATATTGGTTCATTTTAAAAAATTCTTGTAAAATGCAAAGTTCTAATGCTTAATAATTATTAAAAGGTCAAAGGTAAGTGCATGAAACGTGATAAAAACGCACTTAACGAAAATAACAAATGATAAATTTTTTTGCATGAATTAAATTTTTAAATTTTGAATTTAAATACTTACGTTTATATATCCTACGTACACGTACCATTTAGTATTTTTTACGTGAAATAATGATATCAACAAAATATACGTTACGTAACGTTCGTTCTTAAATTAAATATAATGCAAATATATAATATTGCGATGATATTTGTTTTTCAAACTAATTAATAAAATTAATTAATTAATTAATAATAATATAACAAATTAATTAATTAAATTTGGCAAAATTTTCCAAATGAATTAAAATTTAATAAAATTTTTTAAATGAATTAATAAAATTCAACAAAATTTAAATAAATTTCTATTGATAAATTCAATAAAAAAAATATCTAAATATCGAAATTAATTAATTAATTAATTTAACAAAATTTAAATGAATTTCTATTAATAAATTTAATTAAAAAATATCGAAATATCGAAATTAATTAATTAATTAATTAATTTAACAAAATTTAAATGAATTTCTATTAATTAATTTAATTAAAAAATATCGAAATATCGAAATTAATTAATTAATTAATTAATTTAACAAAATACAAATGAATTTCTATTAATTAATTTAATTAAAAAATATCGGAATGAAAAACTTAAATTAAAAAATGACTCATAAAAAGAATGATATTATTATTATAAGAATACAAAGAAATGTAATAATTAATTTTAATGAAAAAGTAAAGGTAAAAAGAAAAGGAATAAAATGGTTGGAAAAAAAGAATGAATAATTGAGGAATAAATTGATAAAAATGGCGAAGTAGAAAAATGCGGAAAATATCATCAATACAATCATCCATTCTTACAGCCTACACCGATAGCTCTTCTCCTCTCATATCGAAAACATCTTTTCTTCTTCTACTACTGAACCAAACAAATTGAAATTCAATTTAATCAAAAATTTTAAATGATAATTGGAATTAGAAATATGAAATAGTATTGGAGAAAGGGAAAATTTCAATATTAATTTATATTCAAATTCTATTTTGAAATATATAAAATTAAATTACGTTTGTTAATTATAAATTTACTTTAATTATTTTACTTTGTGGATCATTTAATAAACCTATTACATACAACATTGCTACTAGGCTATAATAATAAATGAGCCAAGGCTAGAAGTACATTGTCATTCTATTGCTGAAAATGATGAAAGAATTTTAAATCCAAGGATTCAATCAATAAATTCTATCATTTTGTATAGTTCTGTTTAGTGGAGGAAAAATGAGGATAAAACCAAAATAAAAATTTATCGAAAGGCTCTTCATGAACACAACTGAGAAATGAATGTTTGAGTATTGTGAATGAGAGAAAGACAGACTACAGAGAAAAATGATGGCTAATGTGATCATCATCTTCATCATTATCATCATTATCATTATCATTATCATTATCAGTATCATTATCAGTATCATCATCATCCATCATCATTATCACTTATTATCATTATTATTATTATTATTATTATTATTATTATTATTATTATTATTATTATTATTATTAATTATTATTACATTACTTCTAACAATACTATCAAAATCAGCTCCGATTGATGTACAGAAATGATAACAGAAAAGCCCATCCTACCTCTAATGCACCCATTCCGTACAGACAGGAATTAGACATACCTTGCAAATCAATAAAATCAAACTTGACAATGAAATCACAATCATTAGTATTTTTCAAATTGATATCTCACAATCTAGCTTATTGCTTTACTGAATTTATCGATTTGTTTCGGAGCTATTTAACGGTTGACGTCAGTTTTAAATTAGAATATCAATTTGTTAGCTTTTTTTTCCTTTTTATATTTTAAAATTGGCATTAAAATAATTAAATTTATATAATTACTACCACTTAATAGAAATACTGAAAATACCTTTAATTAATTAGCTAAAATTCCAATTATATGTCTATGAAAAATGATTATTTCAATTTCGATACATATTGTATATTACACATATGAAATTAATAATTATAAAATTTAATTTCGAATTAAAATGAAATAGAATTGAAGGAAAGAAATCACAAATGAAGCGTTTTCTTTTTTGATGAAAATATAACAATATCAGCGAACACAATTTATTCCACTCTTTCTTTCAATCTATCTATTCGTTTAATTTCTATAAACTTCCAGCACACACACACACACATCCATCACTACTTCATTTTGCTCTGATGGATAATTTCAATTTCATTTCATTTCCATTCATTTATTTATTTCAATTCTTATACGTATCACACACACATACACACACACACACACACACACACACATCCATCACTACTTCATTTTGCTCTGATGGATAATTTCAATTTCATTTCATTTCCATTCATTTATTCATTTCAATTTTTATACGTATCACACACACATACACACACACACACACACACATCCATCACTACTTCATTTTGCTCTGATGGATAATTTCAATTTCATTTCATTTCCATTCATTTATTTATTTCAATTCTTATACGTATCACACACACACACGCACACACACACAACACACACACATACACACACACACATACACATACACACACACACACACATCCATCACTACATTTTGCTCTAATGGATTTCATTTCCATTCATTTATTTATTTCAATTCTTATATGTATAATCGATCCTGTATTAACAACTGAAATTTCATTATCATAGAAATATTGAAAGAAAAAAGAAACGACTGAATTTCATTTTTTGCTAATTACAACCAGCTTTTTAATATGTCATTTAAACTATTCCATCAATTTAACAATTAAATTAATTAATTATTTAAAAAATTATTTCTAAAAAAATTTGGAAGAGATAATACACCTGTATTAGATTCTCTTTTTTTTTGATAAAAATGATAAGCAATAAAAAATGATAAACGTGATAAATTTGTAAAGTTGATAAACGTGATAAAAGTTGATAAACGAAGGAACGATGAAAAATACTTATGGAAGTATTTAATTTTAGTAAATTATTCATTTGCAGCAAAAAACAATGGTATGTTGCAAATGAGCAATATTGAAAAGAAAACATTGTTTTGTTGGTAATGAAATAAATATTGAAATTTGAAATTATTTATTTTTAACAAAATGAAATACAATTACTTATCTTTGTATGATTGAAACGAATTGTTAATAAAATGTCTTTCTCTTATTTCGACATCAGACATTATTTATCCCTCAAATTGAATGTGATGAAATAGTTGGTATCCAATCGATTCTTTCTTATACATTACAAATAGCAATTGATAAAAGCGCAAATGTTTGTTGGTATTAGATTATTGATATGGCGCAAATGTTTGTTGGTATTAGATTATTGATATGGCACAAACGTTAGTTGGTATTAGATTATTGATATGGTGCAAATGTTTGTTGGTATTAGATTATTGATATGGTGCAAATGTTTGTTGGTATTAGATTATTGATATGGTGCAAATGTTAATTGGTATTAAATTATTGATATGGCTCAAATGTTAGTGATACTACATTACGTGTACTAACTACATTATTGTTTTCAGTTTATCGTTTAAAAATTTCGAAATAATATTATCGTTTCCAATCAATCATATTTCAAGAATTTCAGAGTAGAGTATCATGCGTGTGAAAAAATAGCGATACATGATGTTCACTGCAATAATCAATACATTACATATCACCGTATGACATCATCGTCAATTCAAATTATTTTATTTATATTGAAATGATTTCTTTTTCCTTCTATTTATAAAATTAGCTTAAAGTATCGTAAAATTTAGTAGCATCTAAGTATCTTTGATAAGTTTGAATAGTATTACTGTTTGTACTCATTGGAATATTTTAATTGAGTGTTTTTGAATAACTATTAATTTTATTATTTTATCATTTTGAATAATATTTATGCTTCGGAAATTTTTTTATTATAGTTAATACATATAAACAACTCAATGAATTATATGCTTACGCTTTTATTTGTTTATTAAAATTTGTTTACTAACTTATATATATCTGCTTAGTAAACAATACTTCATTTCAATAAGCACGAGAAATTTAGTACTGTTAAAAGGAGATCAATAGGTACAGGTACAGAATAATTATTTACTTAATAATGATAGGTACAGAATAATTGTTTATCAGAAGGTACAGAATAATTGTTTATCAGAAGGTACAGAATAATTAATTATTTCATAATGGCTGTATATCTATAAGTAATTAAAAAATGATGTCAGTTGTAGTATTTTTTCTGCAACCTCTCAACTCTCCGATTGTTTTTTATTTTTATTAATTTTTAAGTTTAAATAAATCTCTTCTCTGTCCAACTATCATAACCATAGAATTTGATAACAACTTTATCTTATCACTACTGATAAATCGTTCAGACATTTTTGCATGGATGACATAAAAGATGACATCATCGGGCTTCATTGTCTCAGTTTTCGTCCATTTTGAACGAAATAGGATTGTGTGTGTGTATGTGTGTATGTATGTGTATTGTGTGTGTATGTGTGTGTATATGTGTGCGTATGTGTATGTATGTATGTGTGTTTCCTTAGATATTTTATAGGAGAAATTGAAGACTGCCAGGAAGCGGAGATAATAATGCAGTTTGGATTAGAGATTAAGAGAGAGAAAAGACGATGAAATAGCAATAAGATAGGAAAGATGGCGCAGGTTGATGAATTTGCAAAAATAGCGTATAATTAGGGCATCAGATTTGGAAATATTGCAGGAAAAATCAATATTTAAAGAAATTAAGAGCGAAAGGATGTGTCGAGTTAAGAGATAGCAGAGATCAAAAGTTAAAGTGGTGTTCGAGAATATTCTCGCAAATTGTCGACTGGACAGGCTGATAATCAGCTTGCGATGCTTTAGAGATACGTTTGGTGCTCTTGCGTAGACTCGTGTGATGGGATGTGTTGCTGAATTTGCGTCAGTTCACGTGCGTGATGGGGATGGCAAATATTTTTAGGACTTCGCTTCATTAACCGATTAACTGTATTCCATTGAAATTTCTAAGAATATGACCATATGTTTTAATGTACTAGATTTTTCTTATAAGTCCTAAGATTCATTTTAGACATGGCAAGTTGTTTGTTGATCGGTTACCTTATTTACTTGTGAAACGATCTGTTTGAGTTAATTCTTCGGTATGCTTTACTTTCCATGAAACAAGTTATTTTACATCCTCTGACTAATGCTATGCGCCTTGTTACAGCTGCTATTACTTTCGAGTTTTGTTAAATTTTTGCAAAAGTAGCAGAAATGGAAGAGCGTACTGAACTGCAGCATGACTTGCATGAGCTACGAAGTTTGCGTACCATTTCATCTCGTCAAATGATAAAGAATATGCTAGATGAAAAGATCACCCAAATTGAACATAAGGTAGCAATTTTTGTTCCTCTTCTTGGGTTTATCTGGTGGAGAGTGACTACTAAACTGATTAAATGTGACAATAATGTCCGAATATCTAATTTGTTATGATAATCGGCTAAACCATAATATTAATGCGAAGCACTTTTTCTCTCAAACAAGCAGCTAAAACAGAGTTTCTAACCATATGGTCCTCATTGCTTGTCAAATAAACAAAACTTACTTCCACATAATTATCGGCAAATGGTTATTATCTTTTGCATTTTAGATAAAAGCACTGGAACAAGCGAATAAGGTTAATGGATGTGGCGATGTACCAATTTCGAAACAGTCTAAAACAGAAGCTGTATCTTCGAATGCTGTGCCATTGGCGACAGTGAAAATTACTAATTATGGTAGCGGAATACGTTGACAATGAGTTATGCAATCTGTAGTATTGAAGTTTCTCTTGAAACTTCACTTACCATGGTGTACACTCGAGAGCACTAGAAGTTGTTCTTTGCTGTATTTGTAGTAATACGGGAAGAAATTTACGGACCAATTTTTCATGGCTTCAGTACCACGGATTACAAGATAGATTTGTGTTCATTGACATGATGGTAAAATTCGATATCTGGAACCATTGTTTCGAAAGATAGATTTTAGTTTCATTCCAAATATAACAAGTCTCTTCCAATTCAGGACTTCGCATTTAATGCGAGAACGGCTGCATAATGGAAAATTTTCCTGTTATCATTGTTTCAGCTTGGGATCAGAGTGACAAATATGTGAAGCTTTACCTTACCATTCCAGATATACATACTGTACCGCAAGAACAAATTGCAGTCAGATTTACAGAAAGGTAAAGACTGAATGGGCTGAAATTTCAAACTTTATTTTTTTCATTCTAAAAAGAAAAGAAATATCTGCGCAACAGTGAATATTAGACGAATTTTTACATATTTGCGCACATAGTGTCAAATTTGTAGCCGTTTATCCGACATTTTCATTTCTTGGTTACAGTGAAGTGGAAGTTAATGCTCGTGATATATCATCAAAAAATTACTCTTTGATAATAAAAGGTTTACTCAAAGCAGTCAACCCATCCAGATCTTCTTTCAAGGTAATGCTTTAGTTATTCTTAAGCCCCTATTATGGTTCTAGAATGTCACGTTTTTTGAATCCTATTTATAATAATTTTTATTTACTTTAAGTTTCAATCCTTCTACACATCTATATAAACTTCGAGGTAGTGTTCAGCATGCTGTAGATTATACATCCTTTATTTAGGCTTTTTGCTCTCGATCACGAATGCAAAGCACTCCTTCCTATTCCATATCTCCTACTTCTGTTTAATGCTGATGTACTCTGCTACAACTCTTATCTCCTCATGCTATATTACTATTGCTCATAAAACTTTAACTCGTGAATTATTTTGATCCTGTTAGAATAACTTGTTTTAATTTTAATTCCACTTATAGCAAAAAACTAATCTTCTGTTGATTATGATGGAAAAGAATGAAGAGGGAAACTGGAAGTATTTAACCAAAGCAGAAATGCAGAGCAAAGAGAAGAGGTGAGAATTTTGTTCACTTCCATGTGATTTCTATATAGTCCTTGCTGAAACATTTTAATTGATTCACAATTATCTCAAAACATTTTAACTAATCTATAGCTTTTCTGAAGGCATTGCTTTATTTTTGTCAATTTGGAATTCTTCATGTGATTTCTATATAATCCTTGCTGTTTAGCACACCCAAATTTGACCAGAAATCAGACCCACAAGAATCACTGATGAGCTTGATAAAGCAAATGTACGATGATGGAGATGATGACATGAAAAGAACAATTCGTAAAGCGTGGCATGAAAGTCAGACGAAAAAGAGCGTAGATCCTGATGAAGCAATGTAATTCCGTTCTAAACAATATTGTTATTTGAAATGATTTCTTATACTGCCAAGTATTCTCGATGTGCTGATTTTGCACGCCATATCTAAACAGGATTAGGATATGAATTAGCTGATTCGCTTTTCAAACTTACCATTAATTACTTGGCATTTCCTGTTTGTCTCTGTTATGTTCTGTTTCAGTTAATTACCGACGTCTTTGCCATTGATTGTTTGATAACAGTAGCTATCATAATTACATATTAAATACTTCTTTTTTTGGTGCTTTTAAACTAACATCATACTACGAATTACTTTATTAAACGAAAAATCAGAAACAGTAATGAACATAATAAACATTGAAAATATTGACAAGAAAACTTACTTTATAAGCATTCCCCGCTTTTATCTAATGAGAACAAAAATTTGAATTTGAGGAGATAATAAGTAACTAATAAATATTGAATGTTTTTATACTGTATAGTGGGTAGCGGAACTTCATTTTTAGATCATAATGACTGAAGTGAAACACTAGCAGGGTCGGCTGGCCACCAAGAAGGCAGGAAGACTTCGATATCCTCCTCATTCTCCGATTGGAAATGTGTTGTTAATGGAACATTCCGTGAAATAGGCACCAAAGCTAAGCCTTTCCTTCCGGTGCATGCAATCACTCTTCCTGTCCGCGATCCTTGCTTATTAACCAATGAGCCAGTAACCATACCTGAACAGGACTAGAAATTAATTTGAAGGTGTCGATAAAAATGAAGCGAAGAGTAAGGAGAGGTTGGTCTCCGAATTAATTAGGAGTTTTAGTATTATTGATAGGGCGGAAATGCGGGACTTTATCTTTCTGTTTGATAAAATTTATAAATGCATATGCGATAACGATATGGTCAAAATTAGAAAAAAGTCCTCACTTCTACATGTGAAGGGCAAAAGTCGTTTCCGTATTTCTGGTGCATTTAACGCGCGGGATGTCAATTCCTGCCCTAAATAACACCCTTTGTTTGTACTGAAATATATGAAATTGTCAGTAATGCATACGATGAAGATATTCGAGAAATCTCAAAAAAATAAAGTGGTGCCAATCTTATTTGAGTTAGAAGATAAGGCAAGAACAAAGTGAGTATTGAAAAAAGGATATAACAATGAATAAGGAATTAATCTAAAACAATGTTTCATACCCAGAACCACTTGTATAGCGTATAGTATTCATATCTTTTAATGGAAGTAAGGCTGCTGAATGAGCAAGATATTGAGAGCCAAAATTACAGTATTTGCAGACCTTACACCATGCATAATATCGGCATTCATGAACAGTGGAAGCTCACCAGCTAATTCACTCGGTCCTTCCGGTATACCAAAATCAAAGCGCCTTTCTTGGTATGCATTTTCATCTATCGTTTGATTATCTAGAAGCTAAAAGCTAGTAAGCACCAACAATTAACAGAAAATGTTACACACTAAATTTACAAAAAAATATGTTTAAAAAAAATTTACAGTGTTATTACCTGGCAGACTTTTACTAATAATACGTTTACCGAAGGATGGCACTCGTGGATCTTCGATACCGAGAATATCATTTGTTATATTATCAGCATGGTAAACACAGCTCTCTGTTTCTTCTTTAATTGTTACATCTTTGTGTACCTTAAACATTTCCAACAATTTCCGTAATTTCGACTGATTGTTTCGATCACTTTCAATCAAAATTTCATCTGCTTGCCGATATAAAATCAAATCTTCCACAATACGGCCACGACTATTGAGTAGTAAAGCATACTGTGCTCGACCATCTGCTAAACGTCTAAATCATCACTTTCATTAATTTAATTTACTCCATACTTGTAAAGAATATCATTTGTTATATTATCAGCATGGTTTTTTTTTTAAGTTTTTCGCTTAATATCCTGTAATACACTGAAATGGTCCTTAGCATGTAGGATTTCTCTAGCATTTTTCATTAAACAACTTAATGGTACCACTGATCACAGTTAAAATGCTGAACAAAAATAACATTACTAAATAATTGCCTGCGTGTAACTGACGATTATTGTAAGTCCATGTTGTAATTTCTAAGTTGTAAATCCATTCTATGTTTGCATGAATATAGTGTAGGAATGCATGCTGATAATAAAAATTAGAAAAGAAAAATGTATCTGACCTGATATCATTTGTAACGAGAGCTTGCAAGAATTGGAATACTTCTTTTCCTCTTGCTCGGAGTAATCCTCGATGTCGAAGATTGTATATAATTCCAGTCATTCTAGTCATGGAGTGGACTTTCAACCTAGCACTTAAATAGAATCAAACAAGAACTTGAAACAAATCTCCACAATGAGTACAGTTGAAAAGCACGGGACGATGTTTTTCGTAATGGATCGCTGATTGTCACATCGAGACATCATTTTTTCCGAGAAAGTATGGGTGCATGGGGTGGAGACTGTTCGGTGTTCCTCGTTTTCGGTGGGGTCTTGGGTTTTTTTCATATTTTTGCCGATTCCCTAGTTCCGGAGGATTCATTTTGTTTTCCGGATTCACTGGGGTAACGCACATTGTCATGCATACAATTTTCAACATTTTGTTTAAATGTCAGAGTGCTGTATGCAGCTAAATTTTATTCTTAAATTTACCGATACGTTGAAGATCAGAAAAAGTTCATTTAAACTAGAGAACAAGAAAATGAGCAACAATTTGGATTTAATCATTAAAATCAATCAGATGTAAAAACAATAAGTTAACAATCTCTGCACCAAATATAGTACGTTTAGGCGAATAGAAATAGCATGACTTTACGATTGGCGAATTCTTTTTGAAAAAAGTTAGTAAATCGCAAAAAAACTAAATTGGAAATGAAGATAACACCAAGAATGTGAAGCACGGGTAAGTAAAACTGAAAAGATTATTCACTGACTATACAAGAGTAATTTGTTTTCTCGTTTTGCACCTACCTTTTTGGTAAATACGATGTCTCAGATTCGCTAATTTTCATTCAAGAGGTATTTAGATAATCGATTTTCACAGTGAGTTTGATTTAATACTGAAATAAAAGTGAACTTATAGCATAGAATAATTTGATTAGGAATGGATGATAATAATTAGTAGACAAACAAATAAATGAATAAAGGGGTGAATTTCAATATTGAAGAAATAAAAGTGAACTTATAATATGGATTAAATCGGTTATGAAGATTTAACTAATAGTGCTAGATTTAAGGAAGTTGCAGGAAATAATAGATTTAAGCGGGCTTTTGAACGGATTCCAACCATCCTGTGGTGAAGGAATTTCTGGTGACGTTGTTGTAGCGGATGCTCTAATCGTATCATTCTTGTAATTGCTATCTGTAATGTAACCATACTGCTTATAATTGGTAAAGATAAATTTAAGCTCGCGAGATATTCATGAAAAAACATATGAAGAAAGTAGTGTATCGTATTCTTCTTTTATTTCATTTCTAAGATTGTTACAACGAACTTGAAATAAAACATGACTCTAATCTTATTCTAAATACTTACTTTCGAAAACTCTGGTGGCATAACGACGCGATTGTTGAGCACGCTTTTTCTCGTAACCAATTTGACGTGGAGTGTGGCGTGGACGGGATAGCTCAGTCGGTTTACTTTTAGGACAAGTTATATTACTGGAAATATATTATCGTGTTTAAAAAAATGGAGTTGAAAGTTGTTCTCATTCATTGAGCAATAATAATGGTAAAGTTAAAAAGTAAAGAAAGTGAAAGTGAGAGAGAAGTATGCGAGTGTGATTCTGCTATTTAGCTCATATCCTCATGTCTACAACAATTATTAGAGGAGATGCATGAAGTTTAATTAAAATTAAAGTTATTTCAAAAATACAGAAAAGGTAAAGTGCCCAAAAGAAATACCTCGAACAATGAATGATGTCAAATCCGAGCTGAAAACGATTGTAATCGGACATTACATGAATCAACGAATTAGCTTCTTTGAAAACAACAATCGCATATTGAGGAGTACCGTCTGCATTTTCATGTAGGGTAACCTTTTCTACGAGACCAGCCTGAACAAAGAATTATAACATAAAAAATCTAGGACTAAAAGGCCTATTATGTTGATGATGGAATGAGTAGACATTGTTGATGACCAGTAAACAATAGATATAATAAGTAAATTACAAGGAAAATGAAGATTTCAATCATATTTTAGGAATTTTCGTATAGACCTGTCATTAACAAAAAAATCATTTAAATTTTAAATTTTAAAGTTCAAAATTTGAGAAATTATTAGTTACAATTTAAATTCTAAAAAATTATAGAAAACTGATCTCACTAGAATATCTTAATGAAGTAAAAAGAAAACATGCCTAAAGTGCTACTTGTCACATCATAATTAAATTTAGAAATGCAAAGGAATTAAATTTACCTGACAAAATGTTTCGTAAATGTCATCGACGGACGTGCAAAGATTAATATTGGACAAGTAAAGAGTTCTTTTACTACGATTCGATTGATTTTGTTGTTCCATATCAGTTGATATAATTTATGCAAATACAGATACTTGTTGATTCGTTAATAAGAATAACAAAGCAAACAACTTCTCAAGCAAGAAATTACACACTGAAACTATGAAACATTATATGTTTCGGAAATTTGCCATTTTCAATGAAAGAACAAAATTTGCATATTATCTGTACGTTATCTTTATTGCACTCATTTGCTCTATCAACTCACTCATTTGCTCTATCAAATGATTTCTTGCCAATGTGTTCTGATGTTTTCCAGCATTTTTTACATTAGAGTTCGAGGATTTCCACGTGTCTCATTGCCTCTAGCAATTCTCGATGTCTACAGCAGAACAAATTTTTTATATACACGTGAGTTATGTACATCATGTTGTATACGTGCAACATGAAAAGTAATCATTATCGATGAAAATGTGAAACTTCTTTTACTACTGTTGAATACTTTAGATTACTTTAGATTCAATATAATTATACTATTATTTTGCTCGTATTATTTCACGGACAATTCACGCTTTCAGAAATGGATCTATTTGATGGCGATGATTTAAAATAATTCATAATGACCTAAAATAATGTAATATACCGTATAATTGTAATTTATTATTGCTTCATGATCTTATTGGATATCGTAAACCTGTTTCAGAAAATTCCAATGCTTACAATTTCAACAAGCATCCAATATTTACAATTTCTACAAAACGTACAGCCATCGTATAATGATCGATAATTTAAAGCAATGATAATCAGAATTATCAAAATTTTTTTTTTGGCAAATCAATTAGATGAAATAAAGATGACAATTAGCAAATATAATATAAAATTATTTATCACACAGTAACCGGTAAAATATTAAATAACCTTTTCTATAATAATAAGAAATTATTTGTAATAATTTAGTAATAATAATTATTAATAATAATTATTATTATTAATAAAAATAATTAATAATAATAATAATTCCCCTCAAAAATGATTCAGAAAAAAAATTAATTTTAAAGTAATAGTAATAATAATTATTATTA
>CAKAEH010000026.1:0-14259 GCA_916381525.1 Cercopithifilaria johnstoni
GACAATAATGATATCAACAATAATAATAATAATGATAGCAATAATAATAATAATAATAATAATAATAATAATAATAATAATAATAATAATAATAATAGTAATAATAATAATAGTAATAATAATAATAGTGACAGCATATGAATTAAAGACTTAATCTCAAGTAAACATTTATATCAAATAAAAGACATAATTAAAATTTTTGCAATGAATGCATCACTTGAAATAATTCTCGTACTTTTCTTCTACTAAAAGTTAGACAATAGGAAATGGGTGACATTATTATATTTCAACGGTAAATGTATTCGATGATAGGAATATGAGAAAAAATTATTGCGCTCGAGGTGTGAAAACATTGCGAGAAGGTTGGCCACAAGAAGCAATGATGTGCGACGAAATTGAAAGTCATCCGTTCGAAGAATTTTGCAACACATATGATACTGTCATGAATAAAATACATGATATCACAGCCCCTATTATTAATAATGAAGCAGATTACGACGATGATTTCGACTAATCATCTTATCAGTGATGAAATGGATTTATAATCAGAATTCCGATTAATCACCCAGCTATGAATTAATCATATATACATATAGAAATATGCAAATACTATAACTGTTTGTGCAACATTTTACTTTGTATATTTTATTTTACAACTTTTGCAATTTTTAGTTTGAATATAACATGTAATAGCATTTCTGTCCGTATCCATCGGTTCGGATTGCATATGCACTTGTTTAATTATTGGCAGCCCTTGTTTATTCGGATTACATAATCCTTAGCAATCATTGATTGATTCAGATTATGTATTTACTTGATCCTATGCTATTCGTTTGGTCTTCTGATTCATTGAAGTTGAATGAAATAAAAAATGGTATAAAAATTTAGTAACATCACACCAAAATAAACTCAGATAAAATATTAAATATGTCATTATTGAATCAATAAGAATATAATGGCAAAATAATTGAAATGATAATAGAGTAAAAGTATTAGAGAAAATTTTCTACCTTCAATTAAATTTAGCAAAACTATTAGACTGTTTTTACAAATTATTGCGACTAGAAATCTCTATTATCTAATCATCAAAAAATAATTTTAAATATTTTTGAATTCAAAAATCCTCTCTTAAGAGCTTTCAAAAAACTAAAAATTTAAACACCAAATTTAAAAGTAATTTTAAATTTTGATATATTTTTAATCCAGAAATTATATTATGTCGTCCTCTTTGGATTCACTTTGGGAATAATTGAATATGCGTGAGGATAGAAATTGAGGATGGGATCAGCTGTTTTCGCAATGCGTATGTCAATGTGATTTACTGCTTCTTGAATTTTAGCAAAACGTTTGTGCCGGTTGCTAAAAGCATTTCCGTTTTATCAAGTTTTTATTTTTATTCAGTAGTGTTTGAGGGTAAGTAAATGAAGTAGAGATTTGAAGTTAACAGTTAAAGGTTCAATGTTTAACACATTTTTTCTTAGTCCAGTACTAACTGAAAACAGATTTAATATCATTATCATTTACTGTAAATTGTATTTTTATGAGTTGTTTCCAATTAATGTGTAAAAAGATTTCTTGTTTGAGGGAGGAACTGTAGTACTTTTCTGATTTTTCCTTTAATCATAGAAAATTTGATAAACTGTCGGATTTTTGTAGTTGTAAAGTGGTTGTTATCTGAAATATTTCGTGAAATAGAATCTTACAGATTAATATTAATTGTTGTGGATGATGATTGGAGAGTGGGAGTAATTCTTATAGAATCCGTTCTTGCTTTCTTTTGCAAGATATCTTGTGTTTCCAACATTTACAGACGAATATGACAACGGTAACCATCCCGGGTTCTCTCGTCAATAAGCGGAAAAAGCATTTTCTGGGCATGCCTGCACCAGCGGGTTACGTTGCTGGTGTTGGCCGTGGTGCAACTGGTTTCACCACACGTTCAGATATCGGACCGGCCCGTGACAGTACCGACTTACCAGAATTACCACCAGCTGGTCCGACAAAAAAGGCCCGTGAAGATGACGATGATAAGAAGGATGACAATGAAGATCTGAATGATTCCAACTATGATGAGGTCGAGCTAGCTGCTTTTTTATTGAATCATAGTAGAAATATGATGCTAATTATTGTAGTTCAAATTGAAGCGTTTGAGCACTAGTAACTAATTTTACGCACATTTTGTCTGTAAGTTAATTATAATGAAAAAACAGTTCGTCTATGTTGGAAATATCTCTTTAATTAGTTGTCCTTATAATGTTTTGAACAAGTCTTTTTTTTCATTAAAATTAGTAGCATTCTTTATTTATAACATATGTTGAAATTTCAGTTCGAAGGTTATGGTGGAAGCTTGTTCTCGAAAGATCCTTATGATAAAGATGACGAAGAAGCGGATGAAATTTACAGTGCAGTTGATTCTCGGATTGATGAACGTCGGAAAGAATATAGGTAAACTTGTATATTAACTGATGGTTATTAGGTTTAGCACTTTCAACCAGTAGCGATTTGATGCATTTAACTTTTTTAATAGGTTTCTATTTGATTTAGAGAGAAGAAGTATAAAGAAGCAATCGAAAAATATCGTAAGGAACGGCCCAAAATTCAGCAAGAGTTTTCTGATTTGAAACGTCAATTGTCTAACGTGACGGAAGCGGAATGGTCTGCAATTCCAGAAGTTGGTGATATTAGAAACAAAGCTAAACGTAATCCACGAGCAGAAAAGTATACTTTTTTAATTCTTATTTTGAATTTTTCTTAATAATCATTGTTCTTAGTTTTCTAATACTCCTTTTAGCACATAACAGAGATTTTCCAAGCAAAAATAAAGAGTTATTTAACGAGTTTCAGAAATCATAATTAGCAGTTATGTTATGGTTTTTAGGATTACTCCGGTGCCAGATTCGATAATCGCATCTGCGATGTCATATGGTCAGATGAGTACCCAAATGGACAGTCGTATTCAGTCAGGTCTGCTAACACCAATGGGTTCCGGAATTACCTCAACGTTTAGTGGAATGATTTCTACCTACGGCAGTGGTTTTATATCAACATTAAGCGGCCTAAAAAGTGGCTTGTTAACGCCAGGCTGGAAGACTGGAATACAGTCCGGTTCTTCATCATCTGCAGATCTTGACTTACGAAAAATTGGCCAGGCTAGAAATGCAATCATGGATATTAAACTAAATCAGGTACCGTTCATTTATACAATGCATAATAGCATGATGGGGTGAGAGTATTGTATGTAGAATTCCATTCATCTGATACTTCAATGTTTGATGAGTATCAGAATTTTGATTTTTTCTTCTGAATACCACAAAATTTTATTATTTCTACTCTTTGTTGAATGTGGAAACGGCACTAATTGATTTATAGATTAGATTCTAAAGAAATATATTTTGTTAGACAAAGTTGATTTTATTATCTTTTTGTATGACAAGTTTTTTCATTCAGGTTTCGGATTCCGTTACGGGACAAACAGTAGTGGATCCAAAAGGTTACTTAACAGATTTACAGTCAATGATACCGCAATATGGTGGTGATATTAATGATATCAAGAAAGCTCGTTTGCTCTTGAAGTCAGTTCGAGAAACCAATCCACGCCATCCACCAGGTAAATTTATCATGTGTGCTCCTGTTTTTCAGCATAACTTTCCATGAGATATTTCAAGTACTAATCCAACGATAACAGTATTCATTCCGTTGAATTTTGCGACAACACGGTTGTGGTCGACACTGGGTTGATTTCTACTTGATGTATATCAAATTTATTTTATCCATGTACTTTTCATGCTGAAATTTCAAATCAATTTTGTTCCAGCATGGATTGCTTCGGCGCGCCTGGAAGAAGTGGTTGGAAAATTACAGGTAGCTCGTAATTTAATCATAGAAGGCTGTGATCGAAATCCAAAGAGCGAAGATTTGTGGCTGGAATCAGTTCGTTTGCACCCTCCGGATACGGCGAAAGCTATTGGTAATGATGAGTGGTTTTATTTCAGATTGATTTAAATGCGTTTGAAACCTTAAAGGTTCATTCTTGAAATATCAAAATTTTTTTTACAGTGGCTGCTGCTGTACGTTCATTACCAAATTCGGTTCGTATATGGATGAAAGCAGCTGAACTTGAAGAAGACTTAAAAGCAAAAAAGAAGGTGTTTCGCAAGGCTTTGGAACAAATTCCAACTTCAGTACGTTTATGGAAAGCGGCGGTGGAACTGGAAGAACCAGAAGATGCTAGAATTTTACTCACAAGGGCTGTGGAATGCTGCAGGTATGAAATTCCAGTGTTTTATAAGTTTTTCTAAAGTTAATGAAGCGTGATTCGAATGAAACGTGTCTTTACTTATTTATTCGAACTTTGTTGTAATCAAGCATTATAATGCGGTTTAGGGGTTTCAGTGAATCAATTGGAGGAAAATTGTTTCAGATTTAGGAAATTTTGCACTAATATTGGAGTAGCTTTTCAAGATGAACAAGTTTTAGCACTTCAACGGAGCTATGGCTAGCACTAGCACGTCTAGAAACGTATGAAAATGCACGCCGTGTTTTAAACAGAGCTCGTGAGCATATCCCTACTGAGCGACAGATTTGGATTAGCGCTGCGAGGTTGGAAGAAACTCGAGGACAAAGTGATATGGTTGATAGGATTATCGAAAGGGCTATAACTTCCTTGAAGGCGAATATGGTTGAAATCAATCGTGAACATTGGCTGAAAGATGCCGTTGATGCCGAAAAGGTAAGCTTTATAATGTATGGTATATATTCAGAGCTTTGCAAACTGTTATGTTTTGTTGGTCCTGGAAAAGGTTTGGCAAAAGAAACATAGTGAATTATGAATAAAGTCATTTTTAGGCTAACTGCAAACTCACTTCGCAAGCTATAATTTCGCATGTGCTCGGAATTGGCGTTGAGGAAGAAGACCGGAAACATACATGGATGGAAGATGCAGAATCGGTAATTTTATGATTATTGCTGTTTAAATTTCTACATGGTCTGTACAGTTGATTTGAAGTGAAGTTCTATGTGTCAAAGCACTTCCTTTTTTGCTGTATATCATTAAAATTTTATAAATTTAGCTTGAATGTTTAGGAGAAAATTTAATTTGTAGTTTGTTGCTCAAGAAGCGTATGAATGTGCCCGCGCCGTATATGCTCATGCCTTACTTGTTTTTCCAACCAAGAAAGGTATCTGGTTTGCTGCAGCACACTTTGAACGAAATCATGGTACAACGTAAGTTTGTTTAGAAGATACTTCTGCTCTAGTCACTTATAGGGCAAGAAGGACTGATAATTGGAGGGAACAGAAAAAGATATTTATGACTGTTAATAACATTAGTGAAGTTGCATTTGGAAGCTTTTGGAATAGTTCATTAAAAAATTGCACAATTTTTAGGGAAAGTTATGATCAGTTGCTGCAGAAAGCGGTGGAGAAGTGTCCAAAAGCAGAAACATTGTGGTTGATGTATGCGAAAAGTAAATGGTTGACAGGTGATGTAAAAGCCTCTCGTGAAATTCTTGCAAGAGCTTTTCAGGTTATATTTTTGATTTGTATTGCATACTAATAAACAATTATTTATTCCTTCCATTGTTTTACTTATATTTCTATATTATTAGAAATTTTCTATATTATTATATTATTAGAAAGTTTAAAAATTTTTGGTTGAAATTATATAAAAAATGATACTTGATTTCAGAATAATCCAAATTCAGAAGAAATTTGGATGGCTGCTGTAAAATTAGAATCCGAAAACAACGAATTTCAAAGAGCTCGTAAATTGTTGGAAAAAGCTCGAGAAATCGCTCCTTCCCCACGCATTTATCTTAAATCTGTTAGGTGAGGCTGCTTTTAATTACTTTCAGGACCATTATCTTCAACATAAAGACTAGCCTATTTATTTTCTCTAGGATCTCGTCATAATATGGATTCATGTTAGTACTACAAGCAATACAAAATTGGGCTAACATGTTATCTTCTTCACCATATAAATTTCATTTGTGAAGATTGACACGAAATTAAAAAAGTTGGAATCTACTAATTTAAATGAATTATACTTAATTTTTTTACTCTTCATACTTTCAGATTAGAATGGTGTTTGAAAGATTTAATTGCTGCCAAGAAGCTTTTAATGGAAGCATTAGAACAATTTCCAGAAACGCCGAAGTTATATCTTATGATGGGTCAAATACTTCAGCAGGAAAAGAATTATAGTGAAGCGCGCCGGTATTTTTCCAACGGTGTAGGCTTTTTTTGGCATTTCATTATCATCTGTTTTAGATTTTAACTTCTTGATCTCTAATAAAATCCCGTCTCAAAGCGTTTTTCAGGTCAAACATTGTCCTACCTTTATACCACTTTGGATCTGGTTGAGTCGTCTGGAGGAATCACAAAATCAGACAATAAAAGCTAGGTCTGATCTGGAAAAAGCTCGTTTACGTAACCCGAAAAATTCAGAACTCTGGCAAGTTCTCTTTCTCTTTTGGAATATGAAATAGGATTTAGGGATTGTTATTTGTTTCTAAGATGTAGGAAGGTTTTAAATGAAATCATTTTTAACTTTACAAGAATTTTAGGCTAGAAGCAATACGAATTGAAGCCCGAGCTGGTTTGAAAGAACTTGCACATGAAAGGTTGGCTCGAGCCTTACAAGAATGTGAACATTCAGGTAATTATAGGCTTCTGATGTTTTCTTCAAGTTTTTGCTTTTCTATTTGTGGATTTAATCAGTCCTTTATTAGAGTATGTTTCATTATCATCCTGAACAATTTCCCGTCATTTGATTTACATTTTTATAGATATTACATCATGATATTGCCTGATATTTTTCAATTAATTACCAATTAAAGTTTCTGCATTGTTGAGATTTTTGTTGATTTTTTTTAGCAAATTCTAGAAAATAAAGAATAGGATAGTAATTTAAAGATCATAAAATCAGCTGAGTTTCCGAAATTACAGGACGTTTGTGGGCAGAAGCAATTTTTATGGAAGAGCGCCATGGTCGACGTACAAAATCAGTTGATGCTCTGAAGAAATGTGAACACAGTGCTGACGTTTTATTAGCTGTAGCGAAATTGTTTTGGACAGAACGGAAAATCAGGAAAGCACGTGAATGGTTCCAGCGAACTGTCAAAATTGATCCTGATTTTGGAGATGCTTGGGCATTCTTTTATAAATTCGAACTGTTGCATGGTTCACAAGTAAGTCAAAGATAGCACAGCTTTACTTCACATTGCTCGAAACTATTGCTTGGTTGCTGCTAGAGTCGCTTTATTTCCGATAAAACTATTAATAAATTCGAACTGTTGCATTTTTTCAACAATCAAAACTACTGAGTTCAATTAGGACTCAGTAGTTTTGATTGTTGAAAAAATCCGAAACTATTGAAAAAAAAAACAATGTGTGTTATGCCTAAAACTATGAAAGACAGCCTATGTTTTTAAAGGAAGAACAAGATTTGGTAAAGAAAAAATGTTTGCAAGCTGAGCCGCGTCACGGTGAACTGTGGCAAGAAGTGTCAAAGGATGTGGAAAATTGGCGTAAGCGAACGGACGAAATTTTGGCTGAACTTGCTGAAAAATTGGAAATGCCGAGATAGTAGTAATATTAATTTTTCTCATATTAGCTTATATGATTTTCCATGAAGTTATTGAATGTTCGTAAATCATATTGCTATCTCGGCATTTTGTATAGCATTTGAGTAGAATCTAAGTAGTCTCCGGTAGAATATTGAATGAATGATTTCGCAGTTTTGTAAAAGGGGAATGGGAAAACAAGTCATTTCTCTTGAAAATTTGCTGAGTTAGTTTAATTGTTCATTGTTTAATAGGAAGAAATCTACTTCATACTTAACTCATGATTACGTTATAAAGCTAGGCTTGTAAATGATTTGGTCCCTGGTCTCAATCACTAACATTTCCCTTCGAATTTCTATTGTTCTCCCGTATTTCTTTATCGCTGTTTTTCTAGATCCCATTGATTTTCTTGTTATGTGCCACGTGATGGATTGATTATTCATGAAATCAATTTTACTGATGGGAACTTTCACAGTTTCTACTTGGAACTCTTTAAATAAGTAATTTGTATATGCTGACAACGTTAAATATTTTGCAGTTTATTTTTAATTGATCTAATAAATTGTTTTCATATTTGTTACTCATTTATACCTCTTTTTGGTTTTATCGAGCAAGCAATACGATAATCCACTACTTTCGACCTTTTTTTATCAAAGGGGTAGATTTCAATATCGATAAGGAATAGTGTCCCGGTTGTTCTTTGTGCGATACTTTTCGGTTATAATTTGTTGATTTGATCTCAACTGTGTTACACATTATTTTTATGAATTTAATGCAAAACGAATGGTGGATGTGCAAGAGTGGTTTTGTTTCAGAGCAGATTGTGTTCATGAAATTGCTTCAGTTTACATTTGTAATCCTTCAATGCGAAAGGATGTTGAGGAGTTCGGACGTATGTGTGTGTTAATTTACAACAAATAAATAATTACTTGTTCTATATAGCATTTGATACCATTTTATTTTTCTTCCAAGCAGATTAAATTTGCAAGACGATTTCTTTATTATTTTGCGAAATTGAATGGTTTGAAGCTGTATTAAAAATTATGTCAGGGAATGCCGATTTAATATCCAGTCGTATTTTCTCAAGTATCGTGAAGTTTGTCTGTTATATAGCACGGTTTTATTTTGATTCCATATTTAAATCAATTCGAAGGCTTTCCAGATAGATTAAATTGCAGATCTGTTATGCTCACCAGATATGTTCGCTCACTTTTCTGTAAGTCGGATTTTGGATTATCCAGCTGTGCAAATCTGCTGATTAGCTACAGTTACCATAATTCATCGCAGTTCTGCTGTGCTGCAGAAGTGAAAGAAGCGAGTTCGGAAGATAATGAAGGAGTAGAAGAAGCTATTGGTTATGCTTATAACACTGTAGAGAAGAAAAAAGGCCTTTATAAGCCAAAACATACATTAGAGGAGCAAATAGCATACATGAATAGTAAGGGTGTGTTTTTTCTTGTCATACAAAAAGAAACTAATATAAATTTAATTTAATTTTGTTTCAAAATAGTACATATTGGTTTAATGGAAAGAATCTTTGCTTTTTTGATTTAAATTGGAAATATTTTTGCAGTGTATGCGGATACGTATAAGGGAATGCCAGTCTATCATTTCTATAGGCGTAATTTTAAAGGACAATCTGTTTTTATGCCAAAACCACGGATGTTTTGTATTGATAAGGAAGGAAAATTTAAAGTAAATCATGCTTGCCCTATTTGTCGAGATGAGTATTTATTCTTCGATTATCGGGTATTTTTTTCCTTATGTGCTATTGTTTGTATTTAGTACATATTTAAATAACATTTAGATATTTCAAGATTAAGTGTATGTTGTAGTTGAAGCAATGAGCTTAATATAAGAAGTGAGAAATAAATTTTTCAAAAGAAGTTGACTTCACTTACGGGAACAGGGATTGAATATTGGATCAAATTGAATATTAAAATTATTATTATAATAACACATATTCAAAATGCTAAGCCTCATTTTTATTTATTACAGGATGACATATGGTATATTTTACTAAAAATTTCTTACCTAATGCTCACAGCTACTATTAGGCTGGTAAGCATTAGGTAAAAAATTGGTAGGCAGAAAGGAAAGTAACAGATTCAGTTTTTCAGCTTCTTTATTTGAAAAATAAAACATTTCAGAATCCTGCTTTAATTCTGCAGTTTCTTTTTGATCAAACCGATCGCATATTACCTCTTAAAAAGTTGGGTTTATGTTTTGATCAATATGCGCAGCTTCGAGCACAATTATTGAAAGCAAAAGAGCATGGTTTGTTTATGCTTTCGAGTTTCTCTGCCTTTAATATACCGCTTAAGATGAAAGAACAATATCGTTTCTTTATCTCTCATTTTGTTTTTCACACTGAATAACTCGGAGAAAATTCAAAGATTCGGAAAGAGAAGAAGTTTTAATTTAGATGGAGATAGTCTTAAGATACTTTTTTGAATTTATTATTTGGTCAGTTAATTTCTTCGAATAGTTTCGAAATAATTTCGTTTATGAAAATAGAACTTTTCAAGATCAGGAGTTCAGAAAATTATAAGTAAGCAATTATAATAATAACTTAAAATTCGTAATTTGTGTGTTGCGGTTTGCGGAAAATTGATACGATAAAATTTCTTGAGGGTAATAGCAAGATTATGTTTTGCTTTTCCTTATCTAATGAAATAATGACAAGAGTTTCGAATGTAGCGGGAATGAGCAATTATGCTGCTAAGTTGACACTTTCTTACTTCATTGTAATGATTAAATTTTTTGTAGGTTTCATCAAATTTGCAGTACCATTTCAAAATTTTGACTATAAGAACTGGTATCCGTGGTGGGATAAAGACGACCATGTATACGTTCGTCGCGAAGTACCAGTAGAAGAAATTCATAAGCAACCTTTGGTGAATTTTCCGGTCCATAACCGTGATTATAATAATGATTGGGATCAATACTGGCTACGGTATAATGAATTTGCACAGCGATCCAAATAAATGTTTAAATTTCATTATGTGTAAATAAGAGCCTGACTCTAGTTCGATTCTAGCAACCAACAAAGCCACAAAATTCGACTCAAAGAACTTTCCCAACTTTATGTTAACTCAAAATATTAACTCTTTGCACGATTTTTGCATTAATTACCTTCACAAGTATTATCTAGAACACCTTGAATACTCTATTCAGTTTTGGCTCACTGTGAACGAGATGGTAATTCTTTCAAATTCTTTACAATAACTCTTTCATTGGGTGGTGAACATAATGATGTTAGTTGTCTAACTCCATTTGACATATCATCAATGCATCCAATTTATTCAATATGTGGTACTGAATAAAATTCAAATTTATTATAGATTTCCTTCAATTTTCTGACAAATTTGGCCGTATTTTTTCGAAATTCACCACATGCAAGAACCTGAAAATTCATATGAAGTTTGATGCTTTCTAATTATACAAAAAATACCGCAATTTTAACATAACTGCAAGAAAATAATATTTTGGATGTGTATAAAATATGAATTACAAAACCATTATATCAAATTTTTCAAATGCAAAAGAAGTTATGAAACAATGTTGTTGCTTTTAAACCTAATTTTAATCAAATAAAATTTGTAAGATGACCCACATGATTGACAAGATTTGAACTGTCGGTGATCAGATGACAGCTACCGAACACATCCATGTATTTCTTTTGTATCTGAATTTGATCAATGAAAATGCGTAGCGTAAAATAGTACTACATAATACCGTTTGAAATTCATTTTTAAATTATACCTCTCTGAGTTCAAATTCTTCAAATGTCAACACTGATAAGACAACGATGCCTGAAAAACTGACAAGATCTTTTATTCGGCAACCTTTTTATGAAACACAAAATCAGTTTTTAATTAAGAGTTCAATTTTCAAATTTATATTTCGTGTCGTGGAACTTTATCCGAAAGCAACAAAAAATGTAGTAAACAAAGTCCAATTTTTTAAAAAATAATGGATAGGTTTTAAATTTCCTCTGCATGTCCGTTCTCGAAATATGCAAATGCCTGAAAATTCTCGCAATGATAGCTTTTATAAGCCCCATAATTCAAACTGAAATCGACGATTTTCCAAGGTGGTTCAATAGGTTTGTGAATTTTCGAAAACGGAATAGCCGAAAGATCGGAAATCACTAAACAATTTATACTTCCATGAATTGTAGAAGTTGAGAGAAAAACGAACCATTTTCGGTCAATGCTTCTTTAATAATTTCCAAATTTTCTTCCAGCGCAAAAGCTTCAACAGGACATATCACTTCGCTTACAATTCTGTCATAACAAGCATCGATAAAGATTACATCGAATTTCAACTGACCTCCAAATTTCAATTATTTGCTCTTTGGTGTATTTATTAGAATAGCGGTGGTATTCAAAATTCGAAGTGACAAAATTTCAAATGTATCGAAAGCCGAGATCAAATTTGGTAATTGTCCGCCTGATATTGCAATCTTTTCATATGCAACTAATTGTTTTTGAATAATTAGAAATGAAACAAACTTGCAGTTTTTTCCAAATACTTTAGACCATCCTCAATGATTATCCTTTGATAATCGTCTTCGATTAGACCGAAGTATTTTTTAGCTATTTCATACATTCCTTTCTCCAATTCTATTACTGTTATATTCATCTGAAATTAATTTTTTCAAAAACTTTAATTTTTAAAAATTGTGTGTATGACTTAAAACAATAGATGAGAGCATAAAAATTGAGCAGAAAAATATGTATATTGTTAAATGATTTGATAAATAAATATATTGGATAATGTATGTGATAATCTGACAGCTGACGTATAGTAAGTCATTGGTTGGAACGGCAAGTAATTATTAAAGTATTCCATATAATGTGCAAAATTTTATTTCTAATTAATTGTCCTCCCATTAAATTTCAATTTCATTTAATAGAATACAGAGGTGTCTTATATTTTCAAACTTTTAAACCTAATACTTATTTGTAAGGAAAAAATAACAAACATTGCTAAACATATCATGCAGAAAACTGTTCAAAATCCCTGTACCAAGACCGATTTCCAGGATATTCCATACTTTGCTATTTTTCTCCAGTTGTAGCGTTCCAAGCGCAAATGGCGCAGCAGCCATTGCTTGAATATATGGAACCAAAATTTTCGAATGATTCAATGGTAACAGTAAAGTGTCCAATTTTGTCTCATTTTCCTCTTCTAAAAAAGAATGGTTTATTGATTAAAGAAAACTGTATGATACTTATTTAATTCAGCATAATCCCTTCACATTAACGGTCGATTTGAAATGCGAGGAGAATATAATACTTCAACCAAAATTTAGGCTTCTCATGCCTTCGTAATAAATTAACTAACATAAAGCCTACCCTCTGGTATCTCCAATAGCATGCTTGCAACTGCAAATGGACTTATGTCGGTAAGTTTCATTATTCGTTGGATGTATATGCTGTAAGCACAAGCCGCATTAGTTTTCCGTTTATTTACAGATGTTCAAATATCATAAATTAATTAAATGAAACAGAAAATTAACATTTAGTAAATTCTGTTCATTCAGAAATAGGAAATCTTATATTGAATTAATATTTAGTTGCAGAAGGTGTTGTTTAATTCTAATGCTTGAGAAGCTTGAAATGAAGAAAAGGAATTTGATTTTAAAAATTGTAAACAATGTTTATTGAAGAGTGGTACCTTCCATCGTATTCTCTCATCGCTATATCCTCAATTTTATGATGTCTTCCATTAATCAATAAATCATCCAATAAGATTACTTGCATAAGTCGATTAGTATCGTAAATTTCATAACTGCACACCAAAAAGTAGGAGGTAAGAAACTATAAAATATCAAATTTTCTATGATCCATTTTGATTAAACAAATATAATTCTATAATAAATCACAAAAAAAGAGGAATAGAACTTGGAGTATGAAATGCTAGGAAAATTTGAATTTAATTTTATGATTTAAGCTTAATTTCTACTTAATATAATTTAATTAATTTAGTTCGAACACTAAAACAAATGCATTTTAATTTTCTAGCAAAATAAATTAAGCATTACATTGATATTTGTTTGAAAAATCCCTTAACAAATGAAACGCCAACAAAGTTTATATTAATTATAATTCGAAAAATCGGACGTGAAATTTTTAGAATTTTGACTTTTCGGAAGAAATCATAAAATTAGACTGTTATAAAATTCTAAGGTAACAACACTAAGATATTCTATCCAGTTTATTATTTCGAAAAAAAACCAAAATTGTATGGAAAGTTATCGCAGCGTAGGTCAATGCTTCTAATTGCCATGTTTAAGGATTAAAAGCGCTGTAATTACAGCTACTGTTTAGCATACGGTAATGGATTATTAATTGAATAAAATCTTAATCTTATTATCTATGAAGTATATTTGATATAATTCTGATTCTGTTAACCTGCATAATCTTTATTCATGTTTTACGCATATCAGAATTTCTTTTTAGTAATTCCTTTTGATAATTATAACATGTTCTAACTAATACTTTAATACTTTCCTATAATAATAATCTGAAAATTTTTGTCATTTGATTAAATTAATTCATGTTTTTCGTTACGTAATTGTACTTGATCTTGTATAATCTGTTTTGAATGGGGGAAAGGCTTTCAGATCTCTCATGAAACAAGTTTTTCCTCATAAATAACTGGTAACCTCAAATAAACTAGAAGAAAT
>CAKAEH010000027.1:0-14241 GCA_916381525.1 Cercopithifilaria johnstoni
GGCACTCAAGTATCACCCGGATAAGAATCCCAACGAGGGCGAGCGATTTAAGGCGATTTCACAGGCATATGAGGTTTTGCCATTTTTTTTCCATAATTAGTCCTACACGAAAATAAAAATAGTTTCTAGGTAGCTAAATAAATTTCCAATTAAAATTAACCAAGAATAATATTAAAAGATGGAGCAAATTTTAAATAACTATTTCGATATGTTTGATTGACATTATTGTCATTAGATCGTGACAAATACTTTTCATTTATATTCATTAATACGACCTACGATGAAATATTAACAATCATTCTGCTATATTATTACATCGTTACTTCTTCATGAGAAATTTTGGTTAAATTAAAATAACTAAATAATTTTATATATATTGTTTTATATTATTTTACATTATGTATTTTATATTATATATTACATACATTATCTTTTATATTATTTTATATTATATATTATTTTAGCTTTTATTTACTTACACATAGCACCCAAAAAAATAAAATAAAATAAAATTGGTATTATTATTATTATTAATGTTGACTTTACTCATTTACTCATTATAATAATATATGTTTTGTTTATCATAATTAATATAAAATTATCATGATTATATACTGTGATTAAGTTTGTTATCTCTCTGCCGTCTATGTATCACACTAAAAATTACAATAATTATACTATTAAAATTAACTTAGTTAAATGATATATTAATAAATATGTGTGTGCGTGTATGTTCATTTTCATCTGGTGATTAGCTTATTAGCTCAAGATATTAGTGTATGATAAATATTTGAATTGTTAGATATAATAATTATCAGATAAATTATAAATTGAAATTTAATTTTCAACAAATATTTTGAACAGTTTCTTTTTCTTTCCTATTTCTTCTTCCTTTTGATTTTTCAAACTAAAATGAAGGAAACATTAAAAATACATTTACAGCTTCAAATATTGTTTGATACAGTAATGATCGATCTACAGAAGTGATAATCAATGGTATCAGATGGTTTTTAATTGCAAAATTTGAAATAAATTTTATAGTTTATCAAATTTTAAATTAAAAAAACAGAAAAGAATTATAATTGAATTATTTCTAAAAATAATGGAAAAAGAAAAAAGGGTAAATACATCAAAGCATATTTTAAATATTATAGAAAACCTAAAATCTTTATTGTTTTTTAATTTGTAAAACCATTTTGCAAATTTTTGTCTTTGGAAAATTATTATCGGTTGAGATTAATTCCTGTAATTTGTAACGGATCTAATCGGTAAATATTAAATGCTCATTCGCTTACTAATATTTTCGGTTACTTGAAAAGAAAAAATTTTTTGATGTGATCACAAAGGTCTAATAGTTAGATATTATTACTGGTCAGTTTTTGGTTTATAAATTAGTAAATTATAATTGAATTTGATCAGTAATGTTAAATCATTTTTGCCTTCTAATTTTTTGATTGTTTTTTTAAAATATTATTCGCGGTGAATTAATTCGATAAATTAGAGGTAGTAAAGATAAGAAGCGAGCGAAGAAATATTTTTTGTTCCATACAGTTTAGTTCATCAATGCCATATATCATCAAATAGAAGATACCGATAGATATTACATCATTGAAAATTAATCTGATACTCCTAAATCCACCCGTAATCCATTCATTCGTCCATTCCAACTGTCCAATTGTCCATTCTCTGTCCATAACTATCCATTTTTGTTTCTTCCTTCTCCTCCTTCCACCATCACGTTTCTTTTACTTCATCTTTCTTCCGCTATCTTATTTTTCGTCTTTTTCCTTCCTTCATCAATATATCTTGGATGGACAAAAGAAAAAAAACCCGAAAGATACCGACCATAAACATATCATTGACTCAATGACCCTTGAACTTGTCACTATCATCACTGAACTGTCCATAGATATGCAACACTTAAAAATGCAAAAATAGAAGATGATGAAAGTAATAATAATAATAACAATTGTATAGATTTTTTAACCTTTTCTCTCTCTCCCTCTCTCTCTCTCTCTCTCTCGTACTTTTTATTAGTTCAATTTGGCAATTGAATAGATAAATGGTTGATGACACAGTACTTCATCTGTTTAAGTGATAATAAAAGAACTCATAAAATTGAAGTGTTCAAGTGGAGATCAAAAGTTTTTTTAGCTGAACAGACATGTGGAAATGATTAAGTATTATTATTATTATCATTATTACGATTACTATTATTATTATTATTACAACTATTCATATACCTTATGATTCTCACATATAATAAAATATAACATATCATTTTGCAATTAATCAATAAATTTTCAATTTTCCGATTTTATTTTGCCGATCGAATTTTTTAAATAAAATTTAAAATATATGCTATTATAAAATCTGCTTCATTTTTAATACATTTACATTTACTTTTAAATTGATACAATTGATGATAATAATGTTTGCGAAGGAGTAAGAGAGATTAAGATATTTTCTTAGCAATCAGTATTATCATTAGCATTTATCATCTATCATCGCAATTATCATTTATCATTGCTAGCATTATCACTCTTTAAATACATTAGTTTAGCCAAAAAAATTTCATTATAATACAATGCAGATCATGTTAAGATAAAATTTTGATAAATCATTCACATATTTTTATAATTTTCATCAATTGTTGTTATCATTGTTAGTGATTAATGTTTAATCAAAAGTTATGATTATTTTTATTATCGTTATCATCATTATCATCATCACCATTATTATTATTATTTGATATTTAAACTAGCGAAATTTGAAAATGCTAAAATTATCATCAAAAATTCAATACTATGATAAAATGATTGTTATTGTGATGAAAAATTTTCGATAATCATAGTAACAAAATTATCTTAAAATAACTTTATCAACTTGATAAAATGATAGTTTAATGACAGTGAATGATAACAAAGGATACCAATAGTATGTTTAGATTATCATCAATCATCAAAATGGATGAGAAAAATGAAAATGCAAATTTTGTCATTGTCATTGTAAATGAAGCGGTGATGTCCACCGAATACGAATGAATGAATTATAAAGACAAAAGAATTGATAAATTATATACGTAGTATATGTGACACGTGTGACACATCATATTATTTCTACAGTTTTCCTCACAACAATGACTAAAGATTAAGGAACGAAAAGAAATGAAGAGATAGAGAGAGAGAGAAAGAAGAAAGAGGATGAATAAAATCAACCTAAAACCTAAAACAAAAGGATTTGATATAATTTGCATAAAAAATATTCAACGAAGGATAGTGCCATCGTTAAAGATAGTAAAGTAAGATATTTCAACATAAAAGGATAATCATAAAAGTCATTATTATAATTCATCATCAAATCTTCTTTTGCTTTCTTTCTTATTTTGTTTTCGTATTTTTTTAAAATGACTCATCAATTATTTGTTTACTGTAAACAATGTTATTTAGTGAGAAAAGAAAAACTGTTAATTTAAATAGGCTAATTAAAAAGTATATATATATATATAGCAATATGGTAGTGAATATTTTTTAATATACGATTTATTTACAGTAATAAAGGAAAAACAATTAATTTCCTTTTCGAATTAATCAAAATTGTAAAATAAGAATTTTCCTTAAAATTTTCAATTTTTTAATTTTTCCATTAATTTTTCATTAGTAAAAAAACAATGGAAACTATTAATTATGCAAACATTGTTTATATATTTTTTGTTTACACATGTTGTTTATACATTTCAAATATATTCAATTGTACGACAATATTTGATTGAATAAAAAATTACCTATATCATTAGAAAGATGAAAATATTGGCATTTCAATTGATGATTTTCAATTGATGATTGTTAACATCTGTAAAAAATATTGATAATGATGATAATGATATTGCTGATGGTAGATCGATCGCTTTTTTAACATTTTTTTCGAAAAATTGCTATAAGATTATAGGTGATACTTTTTGATATTATATTATATTGCAGGTGATATTATAGGATATGACAGGTGACATTTTTTTTGTAGAAATGATAGTGATGAGATGCGTGAATTTTAGCGAATGATAATTTTTAAATTTTAATTTTTCGGATAATTAGCAAATATTTTGATGAAAATAATTTAAAAAGAAAATGTGCGATATTCAAAGATTTAGAAAAAAAGAAATTATTAAATGTATATCCTTCTTTCCAATTTATTTTCCACTTTTGTTTATTATTATTATCATTATTATTATTGCTATTATTATTATTATTATTATTATTATTATTATCATTATTATTGTTATTATTATTATTATTATTATTATTACTATTGTCACTATTGTTACTATTATCACTATTATTACTATTATTACTATTATTACTATTATTACCATTATCATTATTATTACTGTTATTACCATTATTATTACTAATATTATTGTTATTGCATTAATTTGTTTATTTCTTCTTTATCAGTTTCTTCTATCATATAAAAATATATGTATATTTCAATTTCAAAATAAAACCAATTGCAATTTTATGCAACATTTTCATATAATATTAAAATGCTAATTTGCTAATATCTTTTCATTCTTCGCTTTCTTTTCATCTTTCCTTCTATCAATCTATCATATTTTTCATAATTTATGATAACAATAAACAATAAAAAAGGGATTTTCTCTTTCGCTACATATATTCTCTTCCTTTCTTCTCTTTTTTTAAATTTCATTTTATCCATCTTAAATAGAAATCAAAATTCCATCACATCTGTTTCAATCGAACAGTTATAGAACATCTTGCGCTGTTTGTTGTTGTAGTAGAAAAGCGATTAGTTGTAGACTTTTAGTATTGCTCTAATACGGACGGATTACAACACTAAAAGGGTAAAAGCAATCATATGTGTGTGTGCGTGTGTGTGTGTGTGTGTATGTGTATGTATTTACAGCTTCTTCAAGGGTTCAATTTTTCTATAAAAGGATAGATATGAAATTTGAGAGAAGAATTAGGGGAACGTTTAAGATATATCTATCTATCCGATCTATCCGATCAACTAAATGAAATGAATCAACTCCACCCATCATCTCTTATTCTTATTATCATTAACCTTTTCCCTTTCCCTCCTACTTCCTTCGATTATCTCCTATTTTCTCATATCTTCTTTGTGAGTTATATTAATCTATAAAAAAAATTTCTAATTTTTTCTACTCATATACTTGATAACGATGATAAAATACATCTTCTATTGCTGATGAATGATAATCTTTTGAATTATTTGAAAAATTTTTTTTTATAAATTTCTATTCATTTTTTATCATTTTATTAATTAACTCTTTTTCTTCTCTTATCACTTATAACTCTATGATATTTATCATTTATTGATATTATCTTTTGTAACCTTTTTTTTTAAATCATTATCAAAAATGGCAGGGATTATATTTATTATCACTAATTCATTACTATTATTAATATCATTATTATTGTTAATATCATCGCTACCAACAAACCACAGTGATAAATATTATACTGTAGTGAATTATCAGCAAACAAACCGTAGTGGATTATCAAACGTTATCATTACAATTATCACTATTAATATTTATAATGGATAAGAATAAAATTTGATTCGCAAATATCATTTTTTCATTTATCCATCTTTTTCCGTCGTTTTTTATTGAGGAAATTTCAATCCATTTCTTTCTTGATAACTTAAAATATTTTCTGCTTAATTTCTATTAATTTCATCAGATAAAATTATGAAGAAGGTCGTATATTTACCATCACGGGGTTTATTATTTCTGAAGAAGAAAACCGTATACCAACGTGGGGATTACTATTTCAGAGGAAAAATGAAGATAAATCGTATACGGTTATAAGGATTACTGTTTTAAAAGAAAAATGAAGATATCGGTTGTAGGAATTACTGTTTTATAGGAAAAATGAAAATAAACCGTACACGGTCTTGAACATTACTGTTTCAGAAGAAGACGAACGATAAACCGTATACAGCTGTAGAGATACTGTTTCAGGGAAAAAATGACGATAAATCGTATACGGTAGTAGGATTATTGTTTCGGTTACAAATTTCCTTTTTTTTCTACATCGTTTTATACTTATCAACCATACGCTTACCATATGATGATAGTATAATATTTAATAAAAAATTTAATATATTTGAAATGATATAGCAAAAAGGAGAAGAGGAATGGATACTGTCACAATTTAAGATTATTAAAAAGAGAAAAGAAATGAAAGTTGATGTCAATCCGAAGAAGTTTTTAATTGTTCATTTAACTGTCAGTAACATTGACATTTGTCAGAACGTTTATCCTATACGTCTTTCATTATCATCAAATAAATAAAGACGGGAAAAAAAGCCAAATGAAAGAGAGAGAGAGAGCGAGAGAAATGGAAAATGTTAATGACAGCTAGAAAGGTAAAAAAATCATTTGATAAATTGTAGTTTGTGAAATATTAAATCTACTATTATAGTTGATTATAGTGAGATGAAATAAATATTCCAAATTTATTTGTTTACTTTGATAATGGTTTGAATTTTGTTGATAAGTTAAAAAAGATGTGAAAGAATAGGCTGAACAAAAATTGATAACATTGTTAAGGTCTTTTAAAAGTTAAAATGATATAATAATTGATATCGGAATTATAATATCGAAATTTTTCTTGCAACAGGTAAGATTGTTTAAAATGATTAACTAACAATCTATGAAGGCTTTTTTCAGTAATTTAGTAACCGGAAAATTTGATATCCTTTTAAGTAATTGGACAAATTTCTGATGATATGTCTTTACTATTATTTTGTTTAATTATATATATATACATATATTTTTTAATTTATGAATTTTGGCCTTACTTTTATTTAAATAATTTACGGAAATGTTAATTTGGAATATTTTTTTGCAGCATTTGTCAATAAAGATTAACCTCATTTTTTTACTCTCTTTCTCTATTAATTATTTTAATTTTCAAAAATAGAAGGACTGAAATAATTGAATGGATAGATTATCTCGGATAATATTATCGGAGTAAATCATTACTTAAGATTAATATATATAATTGATAATTACTCATAGCGTTAGTTTTGATTAGTCATAGCGTTAGTCATTAATTTCAAACAGGGAGAGAAGCAAAAAATAAACTTTTAAATTTTTCAAAAAAGATATAATAATTTACTGTTTTTTAAAAAGTGTCAAAAAATGTAATTAATTGTAATTAATTAAATTTACATTTTTAATTCCTTTTTGATTCAAATTATAATGAATTAAAGGAATTATTATTATTTATTGCATGTTATGAAGAAATTTGAGAATGCATATTAATTAGATTAATTGCTAAAACAATCACATAAAAAAAGGTGAAGTGTAGGAAAAGAATTGATTGCGGAATGTTGTAATACAAAAAGAGGAAAAATAAACAAAACAATAAACAAGGCAATAACCCTTGACCTCTGTTTCATTCGATAAAAATTGGAATTATTACGCAGTAATTGTTTTGTCTTAAGTTATTTAGCTGACCATTGACCATTTTGTTAAAATATTTTCCACTAATGACTAAAATTGAAAAAGGTTAAAAGAAATAGGAAAGAAATAGGATAAAGGAAGAGGAGGAAGAGAGAGAAAATGAAATGATCCGAATTGATTTAGGTTAGAATGAATTTTGTTGAATTATATTCAAATGTTAAATTGACCCTTTAGCATATCAAATGATACGAAAGCATTTCCTTCTATCAAATAATCTTTCTTCTTTGGGTAAGAATTTTGCATTTACAACATTTTCTCTTGTTTTCATCATTTATTTTTATCTTTCAAATATTGTTTGTCAATATTTTAATTTCCAATATTGCTATTATTTATTTCAAATTAATCCTAAATTTCAATTCAATTCTTTTTCTTTTTTAATCCTTCACTTATCATTTCCAATTTATCTAATTGTTTTAATAAAATATTTGTTGCATTATTTCCAAAAAATAATTAATTAATTAAGAGTGAAAAAGTTGCATATACAATTAAAGTTTAATTTAATTTAATTCTAATTTAATTCTGTTATAGGAAAATGCATATAAGAAGTGATAGGATGAGTTAAATTCAAAATTAAACTTGATTGCATATACCTGTATATGTACTATTAAATACTTAATTGCATATACAATTAAAGTTTAGTTTAATTCAATTCTAATTTAATTCTATCATAGGAAAATGCATAAAGGAAGTTATAGGATGAGTTAAATTCAAAATGAAACTTTAGAATCAAAAACTTAGTTGCATATACCTATGTATATATACTATCAAATACTTTATTGCATATATATATATATACTATAAAATAATTACTATATATATACAATTAAATTAATAAAGTTATGAAAATATTAAAAATTTGTTCAAATTTCTCTATCATATTTTTCATCCATTTTTCTTCCCTTATTTTGTTTTAAAAAGCTGAAAAAAAGAAGAAGAAGAGGAAGAAGAAAACTTCCGATCATTTATTTTAAGTTAATTTTTCCACTTATTTATTCCTTCAAATTTCCGACATTTCTCATAGGATATTTTTTTTTCCTTTTAAGAATATGGTTGAAATAGCAAAATCAAAATCAAAAAAATATGCTTATAATCGTATTCTCGATGGAATTGAAAAGTTCTTGTTCAGTTTAACATTTTCAAATTTCGTTTTCAGTTTGTTTTTTTACATTATCACAAATCTTCCAACAATTTTTCGTTTCGTTTTTGTTTTAAAATTTTGAAAAAAAAGACAAAACAAAAACAAAACGAAGAGAAAGTGAAAGAAATGGAAAATGAAAGAGAGAAGTTGAAGTTTTGGTTGAAAAGTGTGAAAGGAAATAAATTCACTATTGATTTATCATTTATCATTCATTTATTAACAAAAACAAAAGAAAACAAAATGAAAAATTGTTCAATAATTCTTTTAATCGTTGTTTATTATAATTTTTTTAAATCGCACTTAACAATTATTCAAATAATTAACAAATTGTTTTATGAATTGATTAATTATCATATGAATAATAATAAATCAAAATTTTCATTAATTTGTTTTTTTTTTTTTATATAATTAGTTAAAAAATTATTCAAATTTAATATCATTTATGGAATGATCGAAAAATGAAACTTTATCTTGATGATCAAACTGCTTTCATTAAAATTTAACATCATTTAATGGATTAGGTTAATCAATCTATTTATTCAAAGTTTATCATTTATCATTATTTACTAAAAGATTATCACATTTATTAAAATTCCATAGGATTAATTTAATAGAATTAAGGATTAACCTGTTGTTTATTAAAGTTTAATATCATCATTTACGGTAAAAATTGATCTATTCGTCAAAATTTACCGGTATTTATGATACGAGAAGATTATCCTATTAATTAAAATTTAACGTCATTTATTGGAGGATTAAATTGTTTATTTACTCCTTTCATATATCATTTCTCTCTTTTGTCATCGTTAAAATAAGTGAATACGGTAGAAAAGTAAACATTTTAGGATCATTTATGTTAGCATTAATTTATTATCATTACTACTAAAATTACTAATAATATTTTCTGTTGTTTTTAATTATTTTAATCAAATTAGTTAATCTTTAAAAATTTCATCCAAAATATTTTATAATCTTTTTCTTATTTAGCTTTTGTAAAAATAGTTCGAAAAAATATGTAAAAGTACTGTAGCTATTTCGATAATTGATAATGTACGATAAAGCTATTCATTTAATTTTTTTTTTTAAACGTACTTCTCTTATTTAATTACATTTATCAAAATAATAATATATATTATCGAATTACTCAAAATAATTAATTAATTATTGTTATTATTCATTAAAAGTACATTTAAATTTAATTGCAAAAGTTTACTTAAATTTAATTACAAAAATTTGCCTGAATGATTGCTTTTTTCTTTCTTCTTTTTAACTCGTATTTTTTATTTATTAAATTAATATTACATATACGATTATTTCAAATTAATTCATTTCCAATTTTCTTTCCCAAAAATTATTATCCAATTTCAATTAATATCCTTACTTTTTCAATTAATATTACACATATAATTATTTCAAATTAATTCATTTCCAATTTTCTTTTCCAAAAATTATTATCCAATTTCAATTAATATCCTTACTTTTTCAATTAATATTACACGTATAATCATTTCAAATTAATTCATTTCCAATTTACTTTTTCATATTTTATTTATTTACCTAAAATTATTATTCAATTTCAATTAATATCCTTAATTCTTCGCTTTTCATTCATTTAACATTACAACGATTGAAAGTTCATTTTCCCGTCATATTGTAATTTTTCAAATTTCTTCAAAATAATTTCGTTGCAATTTTTAACCAATTCAATAAATTGAACTGGCGCCTAATATTTCTCATTTTACTATCTCAACTAATTATCTCACAATTTATTCACTACCAGCTTTTTTTATTTCATCCATAAATTTGTCAATAAAATCTTCACTAATTTCATTTACTCATTTATTTATGGGTCATTATTTGGGGATATAGTTGATGTCATTTATTGGAAAACTTTACGAGAAAGATTAAAAAGTGTTCGTAAAATTACCCATTAATTTATAGTATCGCATCGCTGTTGCAGACAATTTATTATTATTGTATAAATATAGGAATTAATTGTATTATATATTTGCATGAATGATAGATAACGATTAATTGTATAATTAATTTAGTTTTAACGATTATTACTTGTCATTTATAAGTTTCGGAAGATCATTAAAAGACAGTTCATTACCGTTAATAAAATATTTAACGTTTTATTTTTACTTCTTTTTTTTTAACGACAAATTTTGTTAAAAATTAAACAATGAAATAATATTTTTGGAAGGGATAAGAAGAGAGTGATAATAGCTATGAAAAGATAAATGATAAATTGATAATAAATTAAATTTAAAATAAAGAGGAAAACAAAATAAATAAACTTTAGAGGAAAATATGAAATTGATAAATGAGTAATTAAATTAATTCGAATCGAGAAAACTTTTGAGTAATATATACTTAATTAATCGATATTACTAAGAGTGAAAGTATCGAAAATAAATGGATTAAAAATTAGTCTAAAATTGACTGGTATTTTTTTTATTCTTGTAGAAAAATTATCAGAAATTACAAATTATACATCTTTTGCAACATATTAATAAATATGTAATTTATTGATTAGATGTGGGGGAAAAATATTATTTATCAGAATTCTTGTGTAGAAAAAATACGACATAATTTTTGGAATGAGTTATTTAATCTTGATAATTTTTTGTAGGCAGAAATTACAAATTATTTATCTTTTGCAACATATTAATGAATGTATAATTTATTGATTAGATGTGGGGAAAAATATTATTTATCAGAATTTCTGTGGAGAAAAAATGAGATATAATTTTTGGAATGAGTTATTTAATTTGGATAATTTTTTGATAAATATTAGAGCAGTGAACTAATCGAAGTTATACAAAATTAATTAATTAAAATATAAAATATACCAAAAGATTATTTGAAAGCGAAAATAAAATCATTCACATCTTATTGATTATTTTTAGTTAATATATGAAATTTAATTTTTATCAAATTAGCATTATAAAAAAAAATCTTATCAACTTAGTATTATTCAAACTTTATCATATTATGATTATTATTTCATGATAAAATATTACTAATATCTATTACTGCTGTTAATTTAGATTTAGAATTGTGCTAATTTATTTTTAATTAAGCCATTCAATTTTCCATTTTGTTTACATAGTGATAATGGAAATGTTAATTCCCATTATTACTATGTAAATATTTATGTAGCATCGAATACTTTTGCAATTTTGCATAATTAAATTAATTAGTCGATCTGAAAATTTTAGGCTAAAAGTTTTCGAAAAGGTAAATTTTGCTTTAGCAATTAGAAATTATCAACAAAATCATCCAAACAGTCTTTCTTATATTTCTTATGTTTCAACAAATTTTTCCACCTGTTGTTTTTCTGTTTGACGAAAACTTACTTATAACTAAAAAATTTGTTTTTCTCGTTGAAATTATTTCATCCATTTCATGTGTGTCTGTGTGTGTCTGTCTGTGTGTATGTGTGTGGTGCACAAATATGTTATCTTGAATCTCAACGGTTCAGCTTTGCTTTTTTAAATTTAAAAAGAAAATATCATATTAGCAAAATAGTATTTATATTGAATTGATAATTTCACATCTTTTAAAAGGATGAGTCATCATTTTAAAAATTATTTAAATAAAAAATCAAAAATCTTTTAAAAATTCTTGGAGGAAATCCTTTTGTTTTTTAAGTATTCATTTCTTTGAGCTAATTTATTTGCAATAAATGCAAAATTTTTGCAATTAATAATTTTTGTTAAAAATACATTTATTAAATTATGCTAAATTAGCAAATGAATTAATAATTATTTTTGCTATCTTCAATTTCATTTCAATTTCTCTCTTAAAATATTATTTATTTAAGTTAATTTTTTTTACGGTAAAACTTTCTCGAGAACTTTTGTTTGGTAATTTTAATTCCAAAAAAAAAATTTCTTAAATTCTAAAATTACTTAAATTATTGCATACTATTACAAAATTATTTTCACATACAGTAATCGCTTTCCTTTTCTGCATACTGTTTTTTGCATACTGTACTTTTTTAGCATACTGTGTTATTTGATAGCAAAAGGTAGATGTTTTTATGTTTATTAAGTTTTATGTTTATTAAGTTTTTGTTTCTGATATTAAATAACAAAGAGAATGTTTTTATCTTTTGCTATCATATAACACAGAAAGTGAGAAAAAGAAAAAGTGTTAAAAATTTCAAAAATTTGTAATTAACAAAAAAAAGAGAAAAATATGGGCAAAAATTTTTTTCAAATTATTTCTTTTGTTTTATTTCATTTAACAATAATAATTGACAAAATAATATTTCTGAAATATTTGTCAATTTTCGGTTAATAATCAATCATTTCGTACTAAAAATTAAACTTTTCCCATCGCAGTAATTACTTTCAACAACTAACCGTTTCGTTGAAATCCATTCTTTCAGTTCATTTCATTTTTCTTTGCAATCAATTTTTGTCAATGATTTTCAATTTATCGATTCATTTATTCTGATCGATTCATTTCTTTTCATCAAACAATTTATATTATCATTATCATTGTTCTTTTGAATTGAATTAAAATATAAATTTAATTACGAATCATTTTTTTCAATTTATTGATTTATCTTTTTTCATCAAACAATTTACATTATCATTATCATTAGTCATTTGAATTAAATCAAAATATAAATTTAATTTTTTAATTAGTTTCATAATTTTATTCTTACATTTATTTTGTTGCCAAATATATTTTTTGCTATTATTATTATTTGTTATTATTAATTGATATTTTTGTTATTATTAACACAACATTTAATTTCTTAATTTTTTTAATTAATTTCTTAATTTCACCCTTACATTTATTTTATTGTTAATTTCAAACAATTTTGTATTTATAATGAAACAAATACAAATTTTAATTTCGTTAATTTCGTAATTTTACCTTTACAATTATTTTTATTGCTAATTATGAAATGAATTTTGTATTATCATTATCATTTGCAAATGAATTGAAATAGAAATTTTGGTTTCGTTCGTTAATTTCTTAATTATACTCTTAACAATTATTTTGTTGCCAATTTCGTCCTTCCAAAATAAAATTCATCCATAAAAATTTTTCTCAATGATTTATTCGAATTACTATCCATTTCGTGCAACTGTTGTTGCATTTTAAAGCTCTCCTAAAAGTTGTCATTTTAAAAGGATACGATGTTGGTATCTTTAACGGAAATCTTAAAAATTTAACTTTTGCCCTTTTCTTCCCGCTTCTTTTTTACCTTCTTACCTAAATTTTTTCCCTCCCTAATCTCTCTCCCTCTCTCTCTTCCTTTCCCTCTCTCTCCGTTCTCTTTTCCTCTTCCTATTTCATATCAAAATGGTCTGTTAAAAATTTATTTGTAATTAAATTTATTTTTTAATTTATTCAATTGTTTATTATTTGTTTATTTTCATTTCAAAAAAAAAAAAGAAATACATATTATAAATTTAATTTAATAACTCTTTCTCTTTTTCAATTATTAAATTACTTTTTTTTTAATTAATTAATATGTATTAATTATGTAAGTTTTTATATATAACAAAAAATATTGATTAAATTTTATTTTCATCAAATTTATATTTTTAAATAAATTAATATACAT
>CAKAEH010000028.1:0-14226 GCA_916381525.1 Cercopithifilaria johnstoni
CTCACTTACATAATTACTAATATTTTTAAATTGGATTACATTAACATTCTTAAAGTACCATTCGAGTGGTCCCATAACCGGTACTAAATGACTTAAATTCAGGTTTATAGATGAGATTACTCAACAGGAAATATTATTCGAGTGGGTCGATAACCAGTACCAAATGACCCAAATTCAGGTTTTATAGATGAGATCACTTAACAGTACTGATTTTAGATCACTTTTGTTTACACAATTTTAGCCATAAGCATATTTATGCAACATATTACGCATTTGATCATAATTTCTTGTCGAAACTTTTAACAATTACTCAAATTCACTTTTTACAACCATTGTTCGGCGCATCTGATTGTTTACAAATGAAAAATATCAACACTGTCGACATATTTGATAAATAATAATATGTTTACAATGAAATTTTAATAACCAAATATTTCATTGCATTATGGTTATTTGATAAGTAACTACTAAAATAACTACCAGTAATTGCTAGGATTGTTGGGAACATCGGGGTCAAACAAAGAACGAGACAAAGAATAGCGTAGCCAAACGAAAAGGATTTTTAAGATGTTTTAAAGTTCAAAGGAAATTTAAAGACGAAATGTGAAATGGTTCAAAGCAAGTAAATCACAATTTAAGCAATCTCAAGTATGATCATATCTGTATATTGATTTATTGCAGTTTGCAAAGATTTCCAGCTGATCAAATTTTTGTTTGTGGAGGAAGCAATTAAGGCCTTCCCGTATTATTCCAGCACCATTTACAGCTTTCATCAAATATCAAATTGTTTGCAAAGAACTTTTTCAGTCTTTTTTGCGCCGTAGCTTTCATCTGTTTCTCTCTTGCTTTCTCCTTGCTATATTCTTTAATCATTTTGCATTGTTGTACAAAGTATATAACATTAGTTCGGCTAGTTTCAACAATTCATACATCTCCGTAAGCTCATCGATATTCAAACAGATTTGTGTCCACTCCTAAAATCAACGAAAAAATATGTGGAAATTTTTGACGACTATTTTAGTTATGCAAATTGCTTCCAGCTGTATTTCGTCAGATGGTTTGTCCTTGATTTATTTTCATTAATTTGATAAAAATATTTTTATCTTCAGCGCTTTTTTCATTGAAGAACGGAAATGGATTATTATTAATTGAGTAGAATTTTAAACAAAATCACTTGATAATTGAGTCACTATATCCTAGATACGATTTTAAATTGCTATTTTACTTTGTATAAAACTTTAATGTATCTCAACTAGCAATTTTTTTAAATTCAACTGCGCACCTCTGACATTCGTCTAACGTTTGTTTTATATTTCAAAAAAGACTCAGTCGAATTTTGCAGAAAAAGAGAGCTAAATTTGATAGAAGAAACTACAAATATCCGAGTGCTTGATAGATTCTACAATAAACTTGAAAATTGATATGTTTCGAAAAACTCAATATTTCTGTATTTTCAAGCAAAATATTTTCACAAACAAATTTGATTTTGCTGATAATATTGCTAAAATTTTTCGAAATTTCAAAAAAATTAAAATGATACATTTTCTTCCCGTAATTCCAGGAATGATCAATTATTATGCTCCAAGTCAGGGGCGTCCAATCTTCACAATAAAATTTTCACCACCAATTGAATGGACTTATCATAAAAGCGAAACGCATGATGAACCTACAAAAGAGTTAGAAGACATTAAGCAAAAATGTTGCAGTATGAACATTGAAAGATGATTCTATTAACGACTTATTTTGTCAACTAAATACCATTTTTTGGCAAATATTAGACAAATATCGATTCTAGCATGGTATATATTAGTTCACTGATTTAGTTTCTATGTTATAAGTGATCATCACTTACCGTAAACCATGTATTACGGTGTAATTTGAAATTATATCCATTTGATATTTAAAGATATATTTTTGATATTTAAAAGATAAAGATAGATTAAAGATTTAAAGATATTTAAAGATATATTAATCGTTTATTTTTTTTCCTACTAATATTTTGTTGCTAATACTGGATATTATATCACTTTCACTTCATATTTGATGAAAGATAGGAAATACGAAATTAAAGTATTATAATAAAATTCGTCGCAGTTTTTCTACACTTTAATAGGCTATGCTATTATGTTGAAAAAGTCATGCTTACAAGTTGGAAGTCAAATTTTCCATACAAAGTTCAATTTTGAATATAAAGTTTTTCATATATCCTTGACTTTTTTATTGGTAACGTACGAAGCCAAAGATAAACAAATAATCGATAAATACCAAGAATGGGATTTTCATACAATGTATGAGGAGAAGTATAAAAATAACTGGTGGAATGAGAACAATTTATTAGCTGGGGTGGAAAGTATACTATTCCTTATTGTAAAATAGAGTTTACTATTCACATTTTATATCTCAAAATGTAATGAAGAAAGTTTTTGAAAAGACTGGCATGGATGAATGTAGAAGGAAAACAGAAGAACCGTCCGGTTCGTTTTACTCTAAAAACAGTCCGGCTGAAAATTCAAAGTTATTGTTTGATATAACTTTAGTAACAATTGATTGAGAGTACAAGTTTCTTCACCTTAATCGAACATATTCGAGAGCTACCCTTGATAATATACCTGCACAGATTCTAATCAGAATTAAGACTACAACAAAAGGACCTTTCCAAGTTTTCACAAAAAAGGAAAATGAAACTGACGTTCGCAATTTTTCTAGTCAAAAACGTTTCTATTAGTTTATAAACTCTTCCTTTTTTAACTTTTACTACTACTTTATCGATTAATGATTAATCAAACAGTATTGTATGAACAATATGATTTTCTGTATGTGTTGGAAAAACCAAATTATATGTCGAAATAAATTTATATTAAATCCATAAAACTATAAGATTGTCATATTTGAATATTTATAAGACAAATATAAAACAGTTTCAATTCATATCTCAAAGTGCAATGTCGAAATATTGCAGAAGTCATCCAATCTGGCAGTTACTCTTATAAGCAATTTACGCAATGTTTAAAATCCAACTCCAACTATGTAAAGAGTAAAGGTCATCCTGCAGGACATCTCTTTGCTCACTGTAATGCGCTTGATTGCCAATATATAATTAGTCTGGCTGTATAAACTCCGGATTACAATCAAAAAAGGTCCCCTAAGAAATCCATAAAAAGAATTCTTTAAAAGTATAATTTCATTCCCAATGTTTGAAAACCATACTTGATTAATCATTTGATGATAAACTTTGTTCTCTCATAAATGCAATATTTTCTTTCTTTCTCTTTCTCTCATATCACTTCCTTTCTTTCATCGACATTTCCATCCATTTTTTAAAGAATGAATGAAAATTAGGAATTGTATAACTGTATGTAAATTCATTCAAAATATGCCATTGCATTTACGAATACGAAATATTCCTGATAATTGTCTATTTAGAGTACTTGGAGATGGCATCATCACAGATATTACTTGGACAATATTGCTTATATGCAATATGGGTAACTAAAGGTGGAAAATTTACCTTTTGTAATATATTTTATGTGAATAATATTAAAAGTATACCTGGAGATACCTTTCTTTAAGAACTATAAAAATATAACGGGAAAGGCTTGAGGAATAGAATCGAGAAGAGTGGGAGATGCGATGTGTTATTTAAGATATTAGGTTGGCTCAGGTAAACTACGCTAATCAAAAAAAGACCTGCCTAAGTTTGGTTCAGATAGACTAAGCTTTATGCTAACGAAATGGAGAAGATTCGTGCCAACACATACCGAATTACATTTACATCTTTTTCAACGGTGAGTGCATAAGAGTGAGTGGATAAGAGTGAATGGATTTATTGCCCGTTTTCCTTTTATAAAATGTCGGGTTTTTCTGTGTTTGGTGATCAGTGGATGTTTTATCAGATGAATAGACATGTAGAAAGAGATTATTTCATTGGAGAAAAAGATAATGAAAGGAAAAAGGAATGAGATAGGAATATCGTTATTGATATTATCGCTTATCGAGTGTTTTGTGTTGAATTCCCGGCATTTGCCCTCGCATTGTTCGAATCTTCAGATAGTAATGAAAATTTCCTTACCTGTTATTCGAAATTATTTAATGTTGAAAGCATTTCTATTAACGATCCTTCCATTCATTGCGGTACTCCTTAAACAATTCTCTTAACATTTTTAGCAGTTAATGAAATAATTGCAGGAGATGTCAAAAGCTATACGGCATTTGTGGTTATTGGCCTGTAGTTCGACGAGAATATCATCAGATCCTTGGAAGTTTCAACGATGTAACTTTGCTTGTAAGCGCAAAACACTTCCTCTATCAAGCGTAATTTAAATAATATTATTCCATTTTATGTATGTTTAACATAGTTTACGTTTGTTTCGCTTATGTTCCACGTTTTTGTTTATATTAGAATATTTATCCGTTGCAGCTGGTGTGCATATGATCCAAATCGAAAGAGTCGGTGATAAAATGAATGTTGGCTTAATTAAGCTTGATAGGCCTAAAGCATTAAATGCATTATGCAGTCAACTTATGCAGGAAGTAAGTCCACTAATAAATTAATTCATTCGAAAGCAAAAAAGGAGAATATTAATTAAAGAGGATGTGTGTGGAATATTTGAATTAACGTAGTATCATAATGATGTCACTGGCCGATGCCATCTTTGAAGTAGGATCAATATCCAAGGAAAAGAATAAATTTTGCTTAATGTTAACATACCATTGAATAAATCCCGAAAATGGAAAATTCACTACTGTTATATAATGTTGCAATTACTTCTGTTCTTTTATTTATTCTAAAAGGAGGAGATTGACGAAGACAAATAATTCTCGCTTTGTAGCTTTCAGATACACTGGTTGAATTTGATAATGATACTTCAATTGGAGCAGTGGTAATAACAGGTGCCAAACATGTATTCTCAAGTCAGACACATTTTTTTATTCTTGTCTTTTATCTTTACTGATAGTTTTGGAAAAAATATTTGAACTGCTATGCTTTGTGGAGCATTCATTTCGCAAGAAATCCCTTTTGACGGATGTAGATGAAGTTTTTCCGTTGCTTAATTAATTCTCTTTTTGCAAAATTATGTTTAATGATAAAAATAGTTGTTGCTTCTTTATGACATGTGCTTAAATTGCATTATGTATAACTGAAAAAGAAGCATGATCCTAGCATGCCCTAAGCATAACTCAGTCGAGTTCTGTTAAATCATTGGGGTGAAGTTTGAGGGAGAGTGTAACGAAGCATTCTTTTCCTTTTTCCTCCAAAATATTTTCCACTCTGATAGCATTACATAGCACTGAAAGGGGGAACTCACGGTCGTTGGTAAATCCTTTTTTCTTCGCTGGAATATGTAACTATTTTATATAAATATTTAAGTACGAATGAGATATATCTATGTATTACAGTAGGAGCCGATATAAAAGAGCTATGTACTATTCAAAATGAAGCGATATCATCCGGAAATGCATTGCAAAACTGGACCCAAATATCGAAGATGAAGAAACCTATCATTGCTGCCGTAAATGGTCATGCACTTGGTGGTGGTTGTGAATTGGCTATGATGTGCGATATAATTTATGCCGGAGAGAAAGCTAAATTTGGACAACCAGAAGTTATTATCGGAACTATACCAGGTAAAGTTTTGCACTTATTTTAGTGTTTTCATAGAAAATATTCTCAAACACTTATACTATACATATATGGCATTAATGTTTGAGAACATTCTATGAAGTTGCTATGATTCTTTCTTTATTAACTGGGAGTTAAAAGTCAGGAAGATAGCTTTCGAAATTTAACAGCTACTCTTAGGAGTGTACGACAGTACATGAATGGATCTATTGATATTAAGTTTGCAAAACATTTGAACTTTTCAAAACATTTGCGGCGGAATTTGACCATGAATTTAAAATTCATTTATCGGTTATATAACAAACTTAGATAAGGAAAATATTCTCGTAACTTCATATGCAGGCTTTTGAAACTATAGTGATTTTTTATTAGTGAAATGTGGTTTCCAGTCGATTTGTGGGATTAAGAAGGGTAATGCAGGCCGTCTTTCTGACAGGTTGTGAAATTACTTTGAAATTTATTCTTTAAACACTGACACTGCAATTTGCAGGTGCTGGTGGTACCCAAAGATGGTTGCGCGTTACTGGTAAATCTTTAGCCATGGAAGTTTGTTTAACAGGAATACCCATAACAGCACGGGAAGCGAAAGAATGTGGTCTTGTTTCAAAAATATTTCCAGTTGATCAAGTAATTTTTTCAACGCTTAAGCTCGAATAGCTGCTTTGTTCAACCTCGAACTTGGCTGATTACTCTAATGTAATTTTTGAGTTTTGCACGGAACCCTATCAGTACCAAACTATGAGAATTTTGGATAGAATAATGATGAGTGCATAATTAAACTTACATATATATTTCATTTCAACATAATTCGACAACATTAGCGAATTTTATCCACTGCGAATGTTCAGGTTGTATTGGAGGCTATAAAGACAGCTGAAAAAATTAGTGAACACTCACCACTGATAGTATCATTTGTAAAAGATGCCATTAATCATTCTTATGAAACTTTTCTTCAAGAAGGTCTTAAATACGAAAGCCGACTATTTCGTGCTACTTTTGCAACGGTATGTGTGTTCGGCTTATTTTGACTGCATATCTATTTAATTTCCATTCCACACTGCAGTCATTTATCGTACTTGTGGCTACTAACTAGTAAAACGTTTTCAGACTGAATAGAACTTTTGAGATATGTGATAGCTCTCGACATTAACTAATGAGCACTATTGCTGTTGTTCAAATCAAATTTTGTAGAAAATTTTAAATGATAGAAATTACTTGTTCTGGCTTTAAGTTATTCCAATTTTAATAATGTTCTTTTTCAGAAAGATCAAAAAGAAGGTATGAAAGCATTTCTAGAAAAACGTAAACCGGAATGGATATCTTCATGATTTGAATGGTATCAATGATTTGTTAGAGCAATAACTCCAAGTATTTTCTCTGTGTTTGGCAAGATGACATAGAGGCACTTAAATAGCGCCTTATTCCAGCAGCATAAGATTTTGAAGGTATTTACTGAGTTTCCTTCTTTGTTAATAGTATATATGTTGGACAATCCAATCGAGTTACCACCACTGTATAGTAAGCTAATGCTGAGTAATCGGTTTTTGATTTTACCAAACCCACTGTACCTTTATTACCACTCGGTGTTTAGCATAATCGGTCACTATTAACAAAGGTCATTTAGTCTTAGTGTGCTTCTTCCCGCTTGTGCTTTGCAACAGTTTGCGGAAATACGATCAACCTTTCCACATATATATTTTTTAAATAACTTAAAGACACTTTAAAGCAATTCTAGAATTCTTGAATGTTTAGGAGAAAGATACAAAGTAGGCATTTTTACCCAACGATGAGTTTTATTTATACAAAATGAAGGCTAAAATTTTAAAGTCAGAGATATTAAGTATTAATATGATTTATGTAGAAGGAAATTGATGGAAGTGCCCGAATACAGGTCAGTAATATATTCCAAGTCAGTAATATTTTTCATTATGCTAAAAAAGCACCTTTCTCTTGACTTCAGTCAAAAGGAAACTGTCAGGATATCAACCACATGATATAATTTTTGCAATTTTTATACTAGAAAAATTCCTTCCAGCAAAAGATGAGCTTCTTATATGTAGTCATATAATCTTTATTTCCTCGTTAATTTGTTAACTACATAATGAACAAGGGAAAAAGCTAAAAGTATTTGACAGTTTGAAATTTTTTTTTAAATCACTGAAATAATATTTGAAGTTATAAATCAGTAAAAATGATACCAAACAATTTGATTTTTATATTGCCATTTGATATCTACCAATTTTGTAATGGTCTATATACATAATCAAAATTAACTTGATTGCGTGGAATCTACGAATCAATAGAAAAGTGAATAGATCATTCAGTTACAAAACAAAAAAAGGATGCAAGCAAAAGCAAGTTTGAAATGAACTTATGTTTAATAAATAGAAGTTAAAGGATTTCTCATTAAAATTATACACTTCCACACTGAAATTTTAGTTCCCAAAAATTTCGATTCTTCTAAGCCTTACAGAGAAATTTTTTTGTCGTCTAAACACTTATCTAACTAAAGCCATTTATAGTACTACAATGAAATGATGATATTTGAACGCCAATACAGATCTTGTGGATCGACATTAATTTCTGGACAAGAATCAAAAAACACCCAGAAGTGGCCTACGACATATGTCTTTAGTTGCCTTCCTGAACAATGCGAAATCGATACAAACTATGATTTAATATTAAACTATCTTCTACCATTTTCCATCTCTGCCTTCAAGTGTTGGAAATGCTTACAAGTTATAGCTTTTAATCTAAGCTAAGTTGTTTCAGTTCCTAATTTTCAAACATCCAATCCTATGTAAATCCTTGAAATCGATAATGGGATTTAATTCTACACTATAGAAACCAATAATATCCAAAATATTACTGAGTAATTATCTAATTACAACCATATGTTCGAATTTTTCAAAACCGTAAACTTCTGCTTGTGGAAGAGTGATGGTGCCTTCACCAATAACTTTTTGCTGACAAAATTATAAACATCTCATTCTACCAGTTATTGTCAACAAATATTCCAACATTCTTCAATCTATTTTATAGAAGTTTGAGTTGCCGACATATATTTAAAAATTCAGGTCGATGATTCGTATACAAATAACCGTATAGACCTGAAAAATCATCATTCTCAATAGAAAAGTTAATACTTTCGAGAGTATTCCGATCTTCAGTGTCTTCAATGGTAATGCAACCATACTTCTATTGTTGCTAAACATTTCTTTTCGAAGACGAATCAATAAAATTGCTGTTTTAATAATTCTGATTGTTAAATCTGAATATCAGGGTAACCGCATGGCATTAAAAATAGCCAGAGAGACGACGAAGGAACGGAACAATATATAGGTTCAGATCCAGAACAGTGGAGAATATAACTATATAGGTTGAAACTTAGAATTTTTGCACCCGCCTGAGAAACTTTGAATCTTACCTTTGAAAATTTCCAAATGGTTTGGTACAGTTTCCATAGTAAATGTTGAAATCAGTGTTTGAAAATTATTATCCGTTGCATAATTTTTTAATGCCATTTTTAGGGTTATGCGTTTCGATTTCTCCATAGATTGAAGCTGAAATACTTCGCTAAGAAAGTTTCATTGGATGTAAAAATAGGTTTCAATATATAGCCCTATCTTAGTTAAGTTTAAATACAAATTCATAAGAAACGTAAATTGAAATTCTTCAATATATCAAGGAATTTCCGCATTAATTCTATTTTATGCATTCCTGAATACTCACTAGTTTGTTGTACTCCACCGCAGACCTTTGCCAACCGCTCATTATATCTGAATCAGATTGACGTATCGACAAAGATTTATGCTGAAAGTTCCAATGGTTCAACTACAAAGATTTTTGAGAAACAGAAAACGGAACTTTCAATTTTTAGCAGCAGTTCCTGATTAGTTACTGTTTACCTTTAAAGCAGATAATCATACAGTTCTAATACAAATTGTGCAACCATCTTTCAAATATAATTTGAAGTAAAATAAAAACTCACTTCTTTCATCTTTTCCTCAGGCGTACCAATCTGTGGGCGGCACTGGCCTTTGATTAAAGATGAATTGTTCGGCTAAAATATTACTTGCTTTATTATTGATGAAAATTAGCAGGGCTAATTAAAAATTAACGTTGATAGCTAACAATTTACAAAACTAGACCAATGAATAATTACCTTTAAGCGCAGTTTAGGCTTGGTTTTCTGGATTACCATACCACTGCCCGACTGAATATTACTGTCGTCAATATCAGCAGAATGACTGACATCAACTAATTCATTCTTTTCCGCTTCTTCCTAAAAACGTAGATTTTCTCGATACACAACAAAAGAGAACATGATAAAGCCATATGCGAGTTGCAATTGAATTAAAGAAACAATAAATAAAAAAAATATTAATACCAACAACCTAATTAGTGAATGAAGTAAACAGAAAAACTCGACAGCATTCTATATTTTCTTATGATTTTTTATATAATTATTGGTCATCAGGGATGTTATTTAGAAGATCCAAATCGTTTATGAAGTATAATAACTACATAAGTAAAGAAAAAATTACAAATGGAAAATTTACAAAAACTCTTCACAAATAAAAAGATATGAAAGAAGTGAAGCATACTAATTCCTCAAAAATACAACTTCTTTTTGGACGTTTCGGTACAGTGTCTTCGACACCAATACTTTTTTCAAACGCGGCTACTGCTTCAGAAGAGTAGAGTGTATCGATATCGAAAGGCAACCCCTCATCGTTTGTCTTCTTCTGCTCCACGATTTCATGCCGCTTCCGGGAAGAAACAAATCCGGACGCCATCTCCATAACTGATGATATCTTCTTGTGGTTAACACATACCTACAAAACTATCGTATAATAGTTAACATAACAGCATATTTTAAGTTGAAGCTTAGAAAGAAAAATTCCCCATACGGTTGAACTATATATTGGGGATCGTCCAGTTGAATGTGAGAATAGTTAAGAGGTATTCAAGGACCTCTACATGAAATGAACGATTATAATTCACAGAATTAAGTCAATACGGTCACAATTATTCTTGCCATGTTTCATCGAATTCAATTAGGAGAGAATTAGAAGCATATTAAACAGAAATTCACAGCTTCAACAAAGTATTCTGAATTACAAATTATGCGAAGCAAAACAATTATACAAAATAAGTACTTCGATATTTCTTTTTTTGAAGAACTGCTTGCATTCATTTTCAAAATGGCCAATATTTTGATAATTTTTCAAGCATCCACGCATCCACGAGGGAAACCGTTTTGATGGCATCGAGCAAAATCTTCAAAAATTTAAACAAATTATGACGGATAATTCGGGTAACCGACTACTCAACTAATTAACTTCATCAACCGCTAATTTAATTATATTTATGACGTGAATATTCACTCCCGAACAACAATTTTCCCTCGGATATATCCGAACATCGTGCTACGCTTATTTCGTTTGCACCATAATTATACAAGATAGTATATTAAATTCGTAAATAAATGATCGCCTACAAATTTCACGAAACGAGAATTGAGTTTGAATTAACCTTCACCTTGAATCAACAAGAATGACAACTCCAAAATCATCCTTATGTCGAAGAACACGCCCAATTGACTGATTCACACCGCGAATTGCATCCACCTGATACCATTCGTCAGCTGATATATTCTGAAAGTTGGGAACTTTTAAATCGTTGGCAAGATGCGGACGAGTTATTTTGAATATTCTGAAAGTTGGGAACTTTTAAATCGTTGGCAAGATGCGGACGAGTTATTTTGAAGCATAAAAAAAGGAATGAAGGAATAGAAGAACGGAATAAAACAAGTCGGATGATATAGCATTCTTAGTATTAGCGAAATATAATCGCATGCTAGACACAACTAAATACAATTTATGATACATTATATAATAATTTTCAATCCATTTTTAATGGTTTTTTTCCTATTATAACTAGAGAATTAACTTCGATGTGACGTAAATTGATTCGAATAGGGAGAATAATTTTTCATGGTTAATGAATGTCATTTTCCTTGTAATCACAACGAAATTTATTGAGTCAAAGATAATGAAGCTTGTACTGACTTTTTTTAATTCCTCCTTCGCGACACCTATCCTTTGTTTGGTGAGAAATTGTTTTTTTAGTTCAATTCTAGGATTTGTTGTTGGAGCATACGGAATACCGATCACGATAACACCGCGGCTTTCATTATCTGAGAAGTCGATACCTTCGCTTACCTCAAAAATGCTACGATCCAAAGAATAAGAATAACTTAGAATATAGTAAGGTTTTGAGATAAAAATTAGCATGAATCAATGCCATCATTTATAAACCATTAACAGCTTTCAATAAATTTTTAAATTACTCGATATAAAAATACACTTGATATAAAAAGAAATCGTATTTGAGATGAATTCCAATTCTTATGTAGTCTGGCCAAACCTCAAAACAGTGAAATAAAAACAACCGTATCGCAAAATTACCTTAGCTCTACAAACAGCAAAAAAGATGGCACCACTACCACTACTTTCTCTCACTTTTTGCCTAAATTGTAGTAGAACTGCTTTCAGTTCCAATTTAGATTTCGGTTCAATGAATGTGTCTTTATGGTTCATTATTGTTTCCCACATAAACGCCGCACCGAATTTCGCTGTCTATAAGAATGTTAACAGCCATAACAACTATGAATCAATTTTAATTTTATAAGTTGAGGATTAACCTTAAAAGTATGGCAATACGAAAATCAATATTGCACTAAACGATCAAAAAATCCTATGGTATTAGGATCTCATTGATGCTAATTTTTAATTATTAAATTTTGTTTTATTTTATAATTTATTAAATTTAATTCACAAAAATTTGTTCTTTTTTTGTTTAGGATTTGAATATATATAACTTTGAAATCGAAAGAAGTCAATTTTATGCCGCGCACTTTTGCTACAATGTCGTGCATCACAATTCTTAATAAATTCCAGAATATTGGCTTGAAGAGTTATTTCAGCTTATTCAAGTTTTGAATTTCACATCTAAACATGCTTTACTGATGCAACAATAACATAAAAGTAGTGTGACAGAGATAGGCACCAACGTAATAGTGTTATCAGTGTTAATAGGCAAATGCAAACCTTCCAGAATTTTAGACATGAATTCATCACAACATAGGATGAGAAGAACACCAAGATACCATCAGGAATGATTTGACAAGCACGGATGATAACCTCACCAAGTCCATAAATATATCCTGCACTGCTCCTAATCATAAATTAATTCAAATCAAAGCGAATTAAATTAAAAACAAGAAACATGAGCGTGAAGTAAATTTGAAATGAACCACTCTTGGTAATAGCAAATGAAATTTTGATTTTATTCCGCAAAGTTCATTTCAAAATTTAAGTTCCGTAAAAAGAACTGCATAAAACCTAGAAAGAAAATAAATCACTTTATTTTACATTCCTACAACAGTGACAGTGATATGGAAAATAAAATCGATAGCAATATGACTTCGCTTAATACTGATGAAGCACAGCTGAAAGACTTATTCTACCTCATCAAAAACCAGAAAAAGTATTAATTTTAAGGTTTTAAAGTTCTTTATAAAAAAACTACGCGACAATTTTACTATAAAACTAAATCAAATTGGTATTTACCGATGCAAAACGTTGATTTTACAAATCCTCTAAAAATTACATACCGTCTGTGGAAAGTGCCGCAAAGATCAATTCCACCTTGACTGTAACGAATACGTGCTCCCAAAATTTGATCCAAGCTAGCGGCATGCTGATTTTCCAGTATTACCGGGAAACTTATGCCAAGACTGCTAACAAATGAATCTAATGGTGATAATGTACCGCTGGTAACAATCACAGAGCGCACACCACTCGAGTGAAGATACCTCAAATACATGATAATTCGATTAATGAGAATTGCTATTCTGTCAATTACTGGTTGAACAATAATGCAAGCTTGTTTGTTAGGAACAAATATTTCTCATTCAGTACGCTGTATATAACTCGAAGGAATAATTCCATCTATGAAGATAAAAATGCACGAATTTCTCCTATCACCAAATCATGTTTTCCAAGTTACTACGGTGACTGTTATTTCATCCATTGTACTGACGAATATTTCAGAAAGCTTGGAAAGATTTTTCCCCCAGTTTTTCCTTGTCATGATAGTTTCTTTTCGTTATAACAAAAGAGAATTTATATAAGTGATCCAAGTTTTTATTTCAAAACTTTTAAAACTCGAAGATGTTAATTTACAATTATTTACACTTAAAAGACATGTAAGGCTAGCCCCACTTTTGCGCTTAAGGAGAATGTCGATGGAAGTATTGTTATATTCACATAAGCAATTCTGAAAATCTCAATAACATTAGTAAATGCAGATTAGCAGCCTAGTGAGTAAATAGTTAAACTACTATAAGATGCTAATTTATTCTTGCATGCAGCGGTGTAATCACACAAACCGGGTGCTTGATCACTGAGTTGAATAAATTACAAGACTTTGATAGTCAAACAGATTTATTCATTCATAAAAAAGTTAAATATTGATAATTAAAGAAGTGACTAACCACATTGCGACTGATGGTGAGAAGCACCAGTAATTCAGCGTTA
>CAKAEH010000029.1:0-14150 GCA_916381525.1 Cercopithifilaria johnstoni
CCGAAAATTTTGTGTTTAAGACTATACAAATGCGAGGACGAAGCTTGAGTCCATTATCCGATGATTTTCTTGAGACAGAAGAGTCATCTGATGGATCGGAGGAGATTGGATATGATTCTGCTCCTGTTCTGGAATTAATGGCAAATGTGGAAAATGAAAATATTGAATTGGTACATTTTGATACTATAATCATTTTGTTAAAAGCACTGCAAAATCTTCCGTAATACACTTATAGCTTTCAGTCGGTGAAGGATCGTATGGATTACATTATTGCAATTGTATGTGGTGACATCGAAAAAGCTCCGCTATTAGAGGACAGCAAATATGAACTAAATACAGAAATTTTGCATGTCAGTTCAATTGATTTCAATTTTATGAATTAAACATGCACTCCTGTCTTCATTTAAAAAATATTTTCATTGTATAAGTAGAAGAAAATAAATGAGAATCTGGAAAGTGGTGCAAAAAATTTTAATTAAATCGAGATATCAAAGATAAAAATAATTCTAAATTTAGAATGAATGCTCTTCAAAACCGCAAGTACGACCGAAAGGACATCCACGTCTTAGCCATGGAAAAACTGAGCAGGTTTGTTTTAATGTTATATTCGTAGTCTATTAACTCTCCATTATCTTATAGGCATTGCATATTTCGGAAAATTCGTTTTTCAGCTTGCAAAATTAAGTCTGTCACTTTCAAAAAAGAAAAAGCACGATCCGCCGACATGCCTTCGCATAGTGCGTAAATGCATAGTGGAAAATGTAGCAGTAGATCAAATGGTTGGTCCTAGCAAGGTATTTATTTAAAAAGGGAGACAATTGATGAGCTTTTAAAAATTATAGTTGTTAGAAGGGATAAATTGAATCGTATTGATTGTTTAAGGCTTCGCACGAGAGTGATGAAGAGACAAAACACGAGGTTGAACCACCGAAAAAACGTGGTAGGGGGCGCAAACCGAAACCAAAAGCTGAACAGACATCGAAGAATGATATTGAGAAGGATGAGCTGAGTGGAAATAGTGACGAAGTAAGTGCATGGGTAGTATTGTTTGGCCGATGATATATTTGCTAAATATGAATGCAGTTTGGGTATGTGGAATTCTAATTTTTTTCTTTTTAGGCTGAAGATGGTCGTAAACAGCGTCCTTCACGTCAGCGTCGTAAACCAAACTGGATTAATGAAAATTATGTTACTGGTTTTAAGCAAGTATTATCATCATTAAGCATTATTCTTTACTGTATTATTACAAGCATGTTTTATGAATTGCTGAGATAAAATGGTTGTTAGCATTGACACATTTCAATTTGATGCTAGCAAGTAAATATTCGTGTTTCAAAGAAATCAGTTTTTATTTTTCATAACTTCATTAAATTTAGGAATAAACGCGCTCGTCGTGATGATGATGATGTGGATTTGGAATATGCGCAACCAAAAGGGCAAAGTCGACCATCATCGAGAACCGGACAAAGTCGACCGCCATCGAGGACTGAATCAAAATGTACTAAAAATGCAGATAGTCAACGCTCAACATCTGTTGAATTTTGTAGTACCATTCCTGGTATTCAGTCGGAGGCAAGCAGCGAAGAAACATCAAACTCATCAACTCCTGCACCACATGAAAGCACATAGTTAGTTCTCACACATTGTAATTTGTTTTTTCTTTTCTCTTACGCTTCGGTAATATTAAAAAATTCGTAAAAAATTGCATTTGTTTATTTTAGTAATATTGCGACTAGTAGCAATGGCAATAGTGCAATACGATCGTCATTTCCCTTATCGTCAACTGGAATGTCCTCAACTGATGCTGAAAATGGCAGAGATATAATGGTGATGCTTTCATCATCGGAAAAATGTGGCCAGTAATGTAATAGTAATAATTTTTGCCATCAACATGATTCATCAAGTTATTGATATTTTGGTTCTAACTTCAAATTTCAGAGCAAGAAAACATGCCGTTTACAGTATGCTCCACGAGCACGAAGAATGAAATATGGAGATGATTCGTTATCCAACGTCGGTCAGTCATCTTCAACTGCTGACATTGAATATATATGGTGTATTGTGTATATCGTAAATTTAAATATGTGGGAGTTTTTATCAATTATGGCAGAAATAAAAAGTGTCAAAGAAGCTAAAATACTTACTAGTTTTATTGCAGATGAAGATGAAATAGCGTGTACCTCATCAAAAAATGCTAAGAGACAGGTAACTAGCGACAGCGCAAAAGTAGCATCAGGGAGTGGACGCCCCATATCACAATCTCGTCGTAAGCAGGATCTCTCAACAATCCATGAAAATAATGATGAAGTCATGGTATGTTAGTTTGTACCGGGGAAGTTATTTGTGGGAAGTGAGAATGGTTGGTAGTAACTGTTAGCTGACAGTTTCTGCTAAATTGTTAGTTTGTCTGTCAACAATTAGTGCTGTTGCTTTGATATTTATTTGCTGCTATGCGACTAATTTCCGATTCAAAAATTTATGAATTGTTTCAGTTTTTTTTTGCGTCACATTTTTCTTTAGATTTTACGTTATTCAAATGGTGAAGCATCTCTTCCCAAAGATCTCTCTGAAATTCCTGCCTACCTTACTGAAACACAACCCGATTTATTTTTCTCATTTATCCGTCCTGCTTCGCCTTCAAGTGATGGCGCCCATAAGAGCATGCAATGCGGCGACATTATTGTGAATATATCGGTCAGTCCATTAATCTGAAATTTCTGAAAATTATCGAGATTATCGGAAATCAGTGTTTTGAATCATTGTCGAAGATTAAATGAGCGTACGTGTTTTAAAGTATTGCATAATACGGCGTAGTGTTGTACCATCACTGCGTATAATTGCTCTACATTTAATTCCTGGGAGTTAACTAGCTGATTAATTCTGTGAATGGCACTGGTACCGCCTGATTCGTTTCATTTAAATGCGAAATTATGGTAGGGGTGGCAGCGTATTCTGAATCATTTGCACATCATGCATCTACGTGTATTGTTTATTGTGTAGATATGATTCATTTTTCCTTTCCAACCATGCGAGCTCACTTGCAATATAGACACTGTGATAAATTTCATATTGCACCAAAAGATTACATATTTCCAGCAGCTACCGTGTATAATAAAAAGACAAGCAAGAATCGACATATCATATTTAAATTTCATATTTAAATTTTCATAACGTTTTTCAATCTTATTTTATTCTTATTTTTATCAAAAATACACATAGTATTTTCTCATTTTGACTATTCAGGAACACGAAGCGAGCACTAAATACGTTTCACATGCGCGATAATTTGTATAAAATCATTGAATTGGTTGAAGGATTACAATAAAATTCAAATGAGCTTTACCAGTCTCACTCATATGTATTTAGCAGATTTCTTGCGCTTTTGTGTATATTTATATTGTATTGCTGACAATTCACTTTACTTTGTATGTATGTATGGACGATTCGTGTAAAAATTGTTAGCAGAAATGATTATGATTATGCAGCCACTTATATTTTTTATTAATCTTTTTTGTAGAGTGCATTACTGGCGATACTAGATCAGAGGGTCACGTATTATTTCTGGCAAATATATGGGAGAGATGTAGATGTAGGGAGGGAGAGATGTTTGAAGAAAGAGTTTAAAAAGCCGGTGCAATTTACTTCTAGTAGAGGTTCATAAAGCACTGGGTATTTATTGAGGTTGTCATCCGGTACTTCGGTGATTTACTCGAAGCAGCGGATGATATTCTGCTTAGTGTCAGTTGCTGATGGCGGATATCATTCAATATTGGAGACTGTCATGAAAATAAAACAGTTACCGAAATGACCAATTGTGCTTTTATTTCGATATTATCAGTAAACTGCATTATAGTTATTGCCAATCTTCTTTTTTTGGTGTGATACAGAAGTGAACATACAATGCATGCGAGATCATCGACTGATAATTATTGTTGTTGAGCATTTGTGATTATTATCCTTTATCTCTCTTATTCATCGTTTTCCTTTTTTTAGTAATCAATAAATGGTAGAAATGGAATGTTATCGTGAAATTCTGATTTGTTTTGTTCTAAATTTTGTTTATTCAAATAATTTAATCCATCTTTTGAAAAACTTATTTAATAACTACTTTTATGTCCGATTACATCAACATCCTCATTTTTTTTGCTCATTTTTACTCATTTTCTTTTTCTTTCGTAATTTATAAAAGTTGTTTTGTGGTTATTGTTTTAAAACCGTCGTTACTTCGATTATTGCCTTCGATACAAAATTTGATAAAATATTTTAAGTTAGATTGGAAGGAAAAAGGATGAGAGACAATATCCTTATAATAATAAATGGAAATAAAATGGTTTTTAAAATAAGAGTGCATTGTCGTTCGTTTTGCTTGTTGGCATATTGCTCATATTTTATTCCACAAGGTAAACATATCGACAAAGAGCATGGTTGGATAGGGAAATAAAAGTGTGCTTATGGAAGAAGTTAAAAATCGGAACGAATGGAATGAAATTACTGCTGCTACTCTCCGATGCTCGCTTAATTCTTTCCAACGAGAATCTGTAATTTTCAGGATTAATACGGTTGCCCAATTTATTACGATTGCTTTGTTTTTTTTTGTACTATAGCTAAGACCGTAGCAAGAACGAACGTACTGAACAAGTTTTATATCAATATCGATACTCTTCCAGTAACTCAATAAAAAGTGAGCTTTATTAAAAAAAAAAATGCCTCTGTTCCTTTATAAGTTAGTGCGGTTGGTTTTTAGACCGGTATGAGGCAGCTGTACGAAATACAGTGAAATGGGTTGAAGTAAAGCAGTTTCTCTTTTAGCGAACTGCACTTACGGAGACGTCGGAGAAACTTTCGGTTTCGCAATTGTCATAGAATCTGCATTTCTTAATGTCGCCGTTCAATTCGATTGTAAGTAAGATTTTTATGAAGACGAAATCAACATTCATCAATTTTTAATAGAGAGTGCACGCTGGTAATCGGTTGTAATTTTTTTGTTTTGACTTTCCGTTGAAGATTTCTTTACTAACCTGTTTTTTTTACATCGGTCTGGAGGAAAAAAAATGAAAAACATTTTTGACTTTCGAAGTTTTTGTAATTTTTTAAAGTTCATTCATCTATTTAAGATTTAACTTATTTAAAAAACAATAAAACTTGAAATTAAGGCAAAAACCGCCCTACAGTTTATGAATGATTCATTTCAACGGTAATTAAATTGGTCGTTGTGCATGTTGAGAGAGAGTAGTGTGTGTAGCTGCTTTTAATTAGACCAGAAATCACTCTTCCATTCCAGAATTTCTTGTCTCATATTAACTGCATGAAATATTCAGCATAATTATTTGATTTTAGTTTGATCTGGAATTCCGTTTCTCTAGGTTAATGGGTGGTTATGTATTATGAAGAATTGGGATATATATTAAGATTTTTTTTATCTTTCCTAACCATTCGTTTTAAGGAAAAATTGAAGTTGGGCCTTGTTTTTTAACTACCACTAGAGTAGGACACGGATATGCTGCTAATTAATTTCTTCACAATTTTTTATAATTCATAACTCGGAATGATTGATTATTTTCGGAACTGAAATTCCAATCGTGTTCAGCAGTGTGGAAGCACAAGTTCTTACTTTGATAGTGAATTCTAATTTGATCAATGCTTGATTTTTTGTTTAAATTGAAATGCTATATCAGCTTATGCTTAGTAACTATTCTTCTTGTGTATCCTGTGACTAGGGTTGCATCTGATGACTAAGAGTTAATTTTAATTTATTACAATTATTTTTATTCTCTCTTTCATCTCCTGATAGACTGCTTTTAAGATAAAACTGTATATATCTCTTGTTTAAGAAATTACATTGCCAAGTGTAAATCATTGTGATCTTGATCGGGTTGTCAAAGATTTTTGATTTATCAGTTTACAGATATTTTCGTGGAGTACGGTTGGTGGATAGTGGGAGCTCTTATAGTGTTTCAGTTCGTATATAAAAGATTTATTTCACCGTTGATTCAAGATATCCAACGGAGAAAGGAGTTAGAAAGGAGGAAAAAATTCGGTGTGTTACATGCATTTTATTCAATGAGCAAGCTACATTTGTTTCATGAAATTTGCAGTTTTCAAATAAAAACGAAAAACAATGAAACAGTTTTCGATAGAACATCATAGATTGTCTGCTAGAGCTTTTAAGGACAAAATCATATCGACTCTTTTAGCCTTTTAATATCATTATCATAGCGGTGTCTATTATCAATAGGAGACAAGATAAAGACGCATCACTTTTTTCAACCACACAGTCAGCTTTTATTTTTCAAAGTTTAGTGTCACCCGAAATTTTCCTTTAAGTCATACGTTTTCAGTAATCATTCTTCATAATTTCTATCTTTTAAAGTGGTTATCTTTTGCAAAACAACGAATTATTTTATTGGAGAAACATAAGTTGTATTTAGGTTCGCAATTCTTCGCTTATAAGAGCATATTGAATTGAAAAGTTTCATTTTTTAAGAAATGTTTCAGACACTGAACTACAGGAAGCATACGGAGATCGTATACGAATAGCTCGTGAACAAGCTCAACGGGAACTGGACAACAGAGTAGTCGAGGCACATAAACATTTGGAAGTAAAGAAGCAGGAGAGACTGCAAGGCATTATGGAAAAAGTAAACGCTTCCAGCAAATTATAATTAGTTTCTTTTATTGAAAATATTTTGATTTTTAAAAATGAATTCATACCGCAAATAATATAATACTAAATCAATTGTTCGGGCTTCCATATTGATTTATAAGCGATTTCAGACGTTATCAGGAATACCGAATGATTTATACACGTTTGTTACCGGTTTAATAAGTTCGACTCCGGTTGTTGTTTTCAGCAAAACTTATTGTCCATATTGCATGTATGTTTTGATTGCTTGAAATCATTTTTACAGCAAATTCCAGTTGTGATTAAAAGATCCAGTGAGATATTCTAACTGTTCTGTTTATTAATTAAACTGTCAGTAGTTCCAAACATCTATTCCTTGCTATTATCAGCATCTCCTCCATTTTGAGTATATTCTATGAGATATTCCAACTGTTGAATAATATCGAAACATGAACAGATTTGTTCGTTAATTTAAGCAAATCGAAGAGATGCTGATAATAACAAAGAATAGATATTTGGAACTACTGACAGTTTAATTAATAACCGGAACAGTTTGTTGGCTGTTAATGTAGATTTTTGGCCTGGATGCTAATTTTGTGGTGTTTGTGTACAGTTTTGTTTCCAGTAGAAAAGTGGTGTGTTGAATAGCGGGAAGATGTTTATTTATTTTACAAACAGTACTCACATTTTTATTACTAAGGAATGCGAAACGAGCACTAAGTACATTTCGAATGCGGGATGATTTGTACAAAATCATTGAATTGGATAAAAGAGACGATTGCGACAAAATCCAAGTGAGCTTTTTCACTCTAAGATGTGTCAGGAGTGTTTCGTCTGATAGCTTATATAGTAAGTGCTGTTGTGCTGTGTTTATGTTATATTGTTGACAATCAATCTCATTTCGAATATATATTTGTCTGAACGGGTTGTGCAAAAGTTATTAGTTGAAGAATTGACCGTGCGGAGATTGGCCATTTATATTCATTATTCAGTTTTGCAGGATATATTACTACAAATAACAGGAGCTAGATCAGTGCCACGTGTTTTTATTGGTGGTAAATGTATTGGAGGTGGTGATGACACAGTAGCCGCACAGAAGAATGGACGTCTAGAAAAAATGTTGAAAGATGCCGGTGAGACTTGTTTCTAAGAGGTTGTTCACAAAGCATTAATCATTCATTGAAATGATGTCATTCAGTACTTTGGTGTTCTAATCGAAGCGTCGGTAGTAATGAGGGTATCATTCAATGTTGGATTTTAACGCGTTGCTGATGAATTTTGAGTTTTACCATCTAAAAAAATATTCAGAAATAATTACGATTATCGTGGAAATGAGTCATACTTTTATTCCAATATTATTGGTAAACGTGCGTCCTTGTCACACAATTGCCAATCTTCGTTTTTTTAGGTGCGATACAGAAGTGAACATGTAATATCGAATGATAATCATTGTCACTGAGTATTTGCTTTTTGTTTAATCAATAATCAGTAGAAATGAAGTATATAATGTGAAACAATCAAAATTATTTTGTGCAGTTTAGGCTTTTCAAGGCCTCTACTTCTTATAAGGCCGTATCGTAGTTCAATTTAAAAGTGGAAGTGAAGTGAGGAATTGGAGACCTTCTGGTCTTTTTTCAAGTGAGAGAGACAAAAGAAGGAAGATAGAAATCATATGCCAAAGCTTGGGGATCCCTTTTAAATCATTTCTTGAAGAAGAAAAGTACATTCACTGCTGAGACCTTCCTGACAATTATAGAAGTGTCTTCCTATTTGAGGTAGGGAAGAAACAAGATTTGAAATACCGAATTTTCCTCGAATCCTTGTAATTCTACAATACTTACTCATTTTTATTCATGTAATCCGATAGAAAATCAATATCTAAGCAGTGGTCACGTAGTTTATTATTCCGGAACATATCGATAAACAATTTGGCTGCCGTATCGATGTCCCATCGTTCAGCTCGTTGTCCAGCAATATAGCATTTAAAGCGAATATCATTGGATTGACATATATCCAATAACACTTTCTGTATATCATCTGACGGTCCATTATGCAGGTTAAAAAATTTAACATAAGAATGGTCACACGTCCTGCAATTTTCTGTAGAATTGACTGGTTAATGACATTTTTCAGTTTATCCCTAGTATGGATGGAATTGTGCTATGCAGGCTCTAGAAGTCCTAAATAAAATATGACTGCTGAAAAACAAAAGGATTTAAATTTACTTGTTTAACCAGTATAGCAGGTAGTCGGCAACGTAGTGAACTTGCGTAGCACTTTCTAAAATAAGATTGCACAGCGCCAGTTTCATTGCACCATCTGCATCCCGTGCCAACGGATTTAGTATCCCCGGTGTGTCGAGTATGTATATTGGCGGCTGATCGTGAATTCGCACACGATTTTGAACACGTACTGTTACTCCTGGTCTGCTACCTGAAATTTAACTGGTTCACATTTTCTTTCAACCCATATATTTCAGTAGTTAGGCAGTTAATCAAGCTAATCTAATTGCTGAATGAATTGGGCAGAATAATTAGACTTATTGATGCTAGCAGACCATTTTGAGATACTATGGGACATATTTGGTTCTCGTGAAATATCGTTTTCTAAATCACTTAGTCCTAAAAGTGTGAGCCCTAAAAAACGGCTTCGTAATATGTTTGAACATCTGCATCCCATGCCAACGGATTATTCTGAAAAACGATTTCTATTCCTCGAAACACTTATGCTTTATTTTTCAAAAATTTACCTTCCTCTACAGCCTTTTGCTTGTTTCCAAGATTTGTTAGTCGTAGTGAATTGATCAGTGATGATTTTCCAACATTAGGGATGCCTATTACCATAACCTATAACACAGAAAATCTGCATATATCAAAGAAAGGAATTTCAATGTATTTAGTCGAGTAGGAATTTTGTAAACTCGAAGTATATGTCGAATCTCGAACAACACTTGACACGAACACTAGTACTCTTTAATATATACTCTAATGGAGGCGCGGTTGGATACCGGACATGGCTAATCATTAACTTGAAGGAAATTTTTGATATCAGCCGTAAAATCACTTATTCAGCAATACATCTTTTGGTGGTTCAGTAATGATTTTTAATAAAGAGGAACATAAGGGAAGCATAAACCTGATATTCCGTTTTCACAGTTCGGTTGAAACGTGGTTCTTCACGAAGGCATCGCAACATCGTATTTTGTAAGTCTGTGAGTGGTTTCCTGAGACGTTTTTTGCAATTTGTCCATACTAAATTCGTTATGCCGTTATCACGATAATAATCTTCGATTGGTTTTCTTAAATCGTACCTTCATCATTGTTCAAAGAAATGGATGAGATGATTTTACTACCAAAATTTGAACCTATTTTAATAGATTATACCTTAATTCATATAGAAGTAGTAGCAAGACAACTTGTGCTACACTAAGTCACGGCACAGTAGTTCTAGCAACATTGAGAAGGTGCGAAATACCTTTATATGAACGTTCATGAACATTCATGACAAACCTTAAGTCCTTACTGATGAGGTCCATTTTATTCATTACAAGAATATGTGGTCTTACGGCATATAAAGACGAATAAAACTGAGGGTTGCGTCCAGTGATTGGCACTCTAGCATCGTGCACCTAAAAACTCAAAAAAGGAATATCGAGATCTGATATCGTGGTGTAGGACATGGGCTACCTAAAATATTTGTCGACATTACAATGTGACTTCTTTGTGAGCTGTATCTGCGCATCTAAACAGCGACTCGATGACTAAAATGCTTATTTACTTCGATAATAAGATCCACGGTTCTCAGTTTACCAATCATTCGTTTCAATTGTACAGACATATGCATGGGGAACCAGACACGGAAATCGAATTTCATAGGTAATAAGTAACGTTCCCGACGTTGCACATTTGGCATTTCACTCGGAGCATCACAGGCGTAACGCCTAAATAAGTAGAGAAATCATGCACATACGGCAGAAAAAAACAGCAAACTCCGAATAGTTTAACAAAAATTATATTTCATCCCCTAGTTGAAAAATTCCACACCACTTGAAGTTGATAATTTTCACACGAGAGCCTAGGAAGTCAAATAATAGAAAGCGAACCTTCTCATATGATTTTGAAACGCTGAACCTGACCGACCAAGGAGTCGACCCCAAACGCACACGAAACGCTGTTGTTTTATCAACCACATCGAACACGGAAATCCGAAATTCATAGCATTTCAACTATTTTTGGGCTTTCTTCAAATTTTTGTTTGCCTACCGTCGAATAAACCAACTTCTGTCCCTTTAGAAAATACGTTTTACTGAGTTTCGTTTATTGGAAAACAAAAAAATAAACAAATTCGTGAACAGGTCAGTCAATATCGGTATTACTGTCAATACATGAAATCTTTATATATATATGTATATGAGAAAAGAAAACAACAACGTAAAACAAAATCAACTGCGCATTTTACATACGTGGAAATCACAGATCTGCATTCACTGTTACTGTACCATATATGTGGATAGCAACCAACTATTAATAGTTTGTCACCGGACTATTAAAAAGATTTTAAAATTTCCTGACAGTCTGGGCCAAAATTTCCCTTTTTATCATTATCACCAGATACTGGCGGCAAGTGCAAGATTCTGATATCAAATTTTCGTTTCTGTAGTTGAAAAATGAGATCACTACTCGCTGGACAATATGTTGCCATGGATGCCATGGTTGGAAGCTTCAATAAACGAAAATAACCATCAAAACGATCGCCAAACTTCTCCACAGTATTGTTACATTCTACAGCATCCAAGTGAACCACTAAATCACCGTATGCATACAGTCTTTCCTTAAATATAAGTTAGGGTTCGCGGATTTTTATGTGCAGCCACGCAAATCATGGAAAAATTGATATTATTTCAAATGGCTTCTAGCTTCAAAAGAAAATATTAGCGGAAAGTAACTCAAATAGGAATATCAGTAACAAATTTTTTAACAATAAATAATTCAACTGTACACATAGAAAATAACCAAACCTTCCCAGTTCTCTCGCTGAGCTGATATTCGTATTTAAATTTTATTCATTTTTCAAGTCAAAATAAACCAGCAAACCTTTCGCTCATTCGGTATACCATTCGAGTTAATAATTAACATCGTGACAGCATAGTAAGAGCATAATATTGTACGCAAATGAGCAACGAACTTTATATCATTTTCAGGATCTTGCCAGAAAGGACCACCAACACCTAAGAAATTTTAGTTTTCGCCATTGGAATTCAAAAGTACAACAAAAAAATGCTGCGCGCAAAAGATTTACCCACCTTCTATGATTATACGCAGGACACTTTTCTTCGACTTCAAAGAAGTAGGCGAATATTCATCTTCTATAAGTTTCTGCCGTATCTGTTTATAAAGATCACTATAACTAAATAAATCGTCCTGTGGTCTGGCGTAGTCAGGAAAATAGGAAATGCTGCATGCCTCCATTTTCTTGCGATCCATCCTTTTCGTTAAATCATACTGTGAAATTCCATGTCGATAACAAGATAGTGATGAATTCATTTTCGGTACAGTTGAATAACGCCATGCAATTTTCATTGTTGAATCTTCGAGCCTCTCTACATCATCCCTTAAAGCATCATCACCCGCAACATTTATTCGATCCGGCAGATCTTCCAGTAATTCATGTGGATTGCGGCTTGTGCTAGCAACAAATAATGAGTGCTCGCAATATATACCTAAATAAACTGCCTTCTTAAACTCTTTTAAAACTTTCAAATTGTTGAGAATTTAATCAAGATTAAACTGAAAGTCAGAAATTGAAGCACAGTAATGCTAACTCATATTATCAGAAGTAATCTTGGTAGCACATTACGTGTTCGAACGGTACTGGTGTTTATTGAATTGTCTTCTCAATTATCACATGCATTTACATGCTATAGAAATTTAATTTAGCCAACCTTCAGCGCTGAAATATTTGCTAAGGACAGTTGCATAGACTCGACTCTTATTTTCATCGACGATATAAAGTGAGGAAAGTGGTAAGCCACCTCCCATCAGTGCATCCATCGCTGCACAACCCACTGATATTTCTGGATAACGTGACCGCATATTCGTTCCCGCTATTCTCGGGATAGCGTTCAGACGTACTTCAGCCATTACAATCTGCAGTTATCATTTAATAAAAGAATACACATTTCAAATATATACACAAAACGAAGATATGTAAATGAAACGTGAAAACAAGGCGCATAAAGTTTATACAGCAAAAATTCAATTTAAATGTTCATCAATGAAATTGTAATAGAAACATCCCATATCTGAATCGCTATCAAAGACGAACATTTTTTTTAGATTTTGAACTCGGCAAAGATTTATAAATAACGAGAACTGACATACTTCATTTGTTGAATTCAAAATTTTTCAAAAAAACTCAAAATTCAGCACACAGAAACACCAATGCTTCTCTTACCTGAATTCTATAAGCGGCCAACAAGAAACGAAAGAAGTACGTTTACGATACAAATTGGGCGGAATTCTGGAATGGAGTAGTAAAATGTGTGCAATGATTAATTAACACTCCTGAAAACTGGAAGAAGGGTTGATATTTGCAATACGTGGCGTAACTGTTCACCACATGAATATACCTGCGCGTGACAAATGTATACCAAATGAGCCAAGAAAGTCAAACTTCGTCTGATAAATAAGAAAAACTTAAACAGAGACTAATTAGAGAGACGAATTTAAGCAATGCGGATTACCCCGTCTGTAAAGTAGGGATGATCTAGAAATATGTTACGAGATGTACTGAGAAATCCTAGGACCGAGGATGAGAAAAGATTAACGAGCTGAGCAACTCGACAAGACCTCTATTAACGCAAGAAATTAGTTGCTGTGCCTATTTATGTAATGAGAAATTGAACTAATAGAATTTAAATTAGATAAAAAATAATCCCAACAATAATGGCTTTAAAATAGTGTTGAAAGTTGAAGTGATGTTAAGCTGAATTCTTAACGCTTCTAAAAAAGTTCTTAATTTTCAGCTGCCTGAGGGAGCAGAAAAGGAAGAATTGAGACCCAGTTGAAGAGCTAGTTGATGATGAACTTAGAGGTACGACCTGTTATGTTTGAAGATTTAGCTCGACAAGTTTTGAGGCACGGTTACCGACGAAAACCGAGTGAATATGTTGAAAGAATCGGTAATTACCGTTTGTATTTTCTAACTATAAAAATTCATTTGAAATACGGATTACATTCATCAATATAATTGTAGCTTCAATTAGCCAAAAAGCAAGACTGAAGAAGTGAAAAAGTAAGATCATGTTATATAGTAGGTATACTTATTCACATATCCGTAATAATAGTCATCAGATCGGATAACAAATAAGGATATCAAAAGAATAGCAGAACGTATGCTGTTGAAGCATCCTTCCGTTGTTGGTTATGGTGATGTTAAACGTATTCCACGTTATGAATTAGTTGACAAGTGCGTGGCAAAGAGACAACTTGGAGAACTCAAATCAAAGGGATTTTTTGGCTTTTAAAAT
>CAKAEH010000030.1:0-10657 GCA_916381525.1 Cercopithifilaria johnstoni
TTCAATCATACAGAAAAATAATATGATAAAAACAAATCATAGCTTAGATAGAAGGAGCAATTGATATTAAATTAAAGAGAGTTACTTGTTTCCGAAATGGTTAAAATTAAACAACTTATTGTCAACTCCACATTTGTAAAACGATTTTTTGCATCATAAAAAGGAGATGAAAAAGATAAGAATTTGGAATTAGTTTTAATTTAAAATAAATTTTAATTTGAAATTTCTTGTTGTGTATTGTTTACCATTAATTAATAATTTGTTTGATGAGATTTCTCATTTTAATTCAGTTAATAAAATCAAGCAAACAAAAACTGTTTTAAATTAACTTAAATCAAACAAGCTTAATTAGCGACATAATTTAGTTATATAGATGAATATGTATTGAATGAATGGAAAAAAAGGAAACATTTTCTATTTAATTAATTACTTTAAATTGTTTGTTAGTAATTAAAGCGATGAATATTAACAGTTTATCAAAACTTTTTGTTTAATAATACAATTAAATTAATTTAATTTTTTTTTACAGTTTCAGCTACTTTGGGGTATATCTGAATTATTTCTATATGGATTAGCACCATTATCAGCGTTTTTTGCACTAATTCATGCCGACCTCGAATGGCTCTTTCCAACTTATGCTATGCGAACACTTTTTCCAAGCTTTATGCTTATTCTACCGATACTATTTACCATTGTAAGTTTTAATGAAATATAGTATAAATGGAGTAGAAATGTTCAAAAGGTATTATCTGTTTATTATGGACGCACTAATCTTATTCATTGCTTCAATGAATAATTTTTTTCATTCTATAGTTTGAAATTCATAGTAAATTGCAAGCATGAATAAATTATTTAGCTAATATTGGGCATTGTGTTAGGTTACTTCTTCAATAAAATCAGCAAGTTATAGTGATAACATTGGTAATAATAATAATGGTGATAATGATAAGAATAATAAAGAAAATTTTGAAGTTTTTAAAAGAGAAGAATTACCAACATCTGAAAAAGAATTGTAGAAGGATTATAATATCGAATAATAAGTTTTGAAGTTAGAAAATGGAAAAGGAAAAAAACAGAATTTGTTCAGATCAAATTTTAGTTCTCCTATATTTTATATTGGTTTATTGATCTTATAATTGACGTACAACAAGTTTCGGATAACTTGCTCGATATGGAAGTGTGGAAACGATGTATTTGGGCTAGCGCATTGTTAATTACTAATATTTATGCTGTACTGCTTACAATTGTCGTTTTACAACTGATCTACTATCAGCATTATATAGTTATCGAAGAGCAGGTAATTAATTAGCAATCAAAAACTGCTTAGAATACATAACTTAATAGAAGTATTATACTCTTAAAAAAGTACTAGTTGTGATCACATGACAAATATTATAGCAAATAAGATAATTTGTTATCATTTAATTATGTATATATCCCTTGCGATATTTTAAATATTTCGGTTAGATGATTTTATATGTATCCGTTATATGTGTATGAATCTGAAACATTTTATGATCGTATTTATACTAATGTTCAGGAATATTATCAATTTCTTCATTATTAAGGAAGAAAGAAATAGGATAAATTTGAAAGAATTGCTTACAGGTTGTGCGTGAACAACAAAACATAATAAATGAAGGAAGAGTTCGGTATCTTCATTACAGACGTCAACGTCGACGTCAACTAATTAATCAATTACCAAATGCCGGAATTCGACAAAATCAGGAAAGATTAAATAATAATCAGGCAAATGTTGAAAATGTTTAATATCTCATCCCTACTCTTCTATTCCTTTCTTTTTCTCTTTTCAAATTGTCATAGATGTAATATTCAAAATTTCCAACATAATTTTGCCTTTCAAAGTTTACCACTTTTCCTTCATCTTTTAATTTTAATGATATGAATTCTGTTGTAATGTATCGATGTTTACATTTCGATAGCATAATTGTCTTAGATGAATTTTTGTGTAGCATGTTATATTTTGTACCGTCTGATGTATCGATTATGCGTACCTCATTTTCGATATATCGATCATGTATCATTTATTACTGAGATACATCGATTCATATCATAATTGTAGAATCGACGTGTCGCTTATTGATCCCAATATATCGATCATGTATGCTCATTAATTAACGATTATCGATTACTAATTACTAAGATATGTATTTTTGTGGAATCGATGCAACATTTCTATAATTGATATTATATATAATATTTGCGTTGATAATGTTGATGAATCAGTAACGCATAATTTTGGCTTTGAGAGCTAATTAGCAAATGATTGATCAGAAATAATACGACAACCATTTGTAAAGATAATGTAATTTTGTAACACTTAAAAAAATGCAAATGTAATTAAATAGATTTTCTTTATCACAATGTTAGTGTAATTTTTCAAATGACGGGAAGGAATGACTATTATTCGAAATATGTTAACATTATGAACAATTAAAAATTAGTTGAAATTAAAAAATAAATGTGAGCAGATGTGAACGATAAGATCGTTCACTATTACCTCTGATAAACGGCTACCCTTACTATAACATACTTGGCTTACTGATTTTCTTTCTTTTTGATTATAATTTGAAATTCAGTAAATAGAAAAAAATGATCTCACCAGCTGAAAGTCTATGATTTTTTCAATAGTAACCAAAATTTTCAAGATATTTAATCATTTTGCAAGGCAAACGCATTGAGGTTACACTGTAACGGTAATGAAAGATTAATAGAATTATTGATGGATGATGATTACATGTCTTTCATCAAATTTCATCCGAAATTTATCAGATTTAAGTCAGACTCGTCCTATCCGTCTGATTTTAATCACAATTTCATTCTTCCGGTAACCGGGCCATCGATAGAGAAAATTTTTTACCATTGAAAATCACTACAATGGAGACGTAATGCATAAAGTAATTATACTTCAGTGGAGCACGCCATTTAATGATGGCGCATAATTAATTGAAGAATACGAACGTGATAGTCTACTGAAAAACAGTTACGATGACAACCATTTGGATACTTCAGAGATGAATCATCCGTCGAAGTGGCAGATTCCAGATGATCTTACGATGTAATTTATATTAAAGAAACTTTGCTGGAAAGTTAAAAAAGTTACTGACAAATTGATTAGCAATATCTTTCAGATGAAGGCGAATCTCGAAAAGAATAAACGAACATTTTAATAATTTATCAACAGAATCTGGTTACGAAGAAAAAGATGTAAAAGAATATAAAACACTAGATTTGGACTGTGGTATCTTCAGAAATAGAAAATATGAGTAGAAAGTCACTAGTATGGATCTCTCACATCACTCTATGTAATGCTAAGCCTGTCACACTTCATAATCAAGGCCGTTTTAACGATGGCTGAACCTTAGCAAATGTCTTTCAAAACAACATTTCACCGTTCATTCGAAAATACATCCAAAAATTGCGAAGAAATGACGCAATCTGGAAGATGCTAACATGAAACGGAAATGCCAGTGAATAAAATATACAGAAACAAATAATGTTCAAAGAAAAACAGTTAAATCACAGGATTTTTGTTCATCTCATTTTAATTAATCATTGCCATTATCTGATAATGATGATGTTGTAGGACCAAATTTCTGAAGCCTTCGTTGTCGAATTTCATCCAGTTCGGTAGTTGAAGCAGAACAAGTTGGTGCTGTACTATTGACACATGATATTGGCGGATTTTTATCCAATTTAACTTCACTCGAACTAGCCATTGGTGTATCGCTAAGAACAGGTTCATGACACAATGACTCACGAACTGAATTTTCCGCGACAGCGGAAGAAGCTGCCGGAGTACCATGTAATGTTGCATCATTGGGTGGTGCAGTCGTATTTGTTGCTGCAGCTGCATAAGCTGGATTTGTTGCTGCGGCTGTATAAGTCGGAATACTATAAAACAAATAAAAATTTCGGACGAAACAGGAAAAATCCTTAAAGAAACGCAGCAAAAACTTCTGGCAGTCTTCTGCAAATGCAAAGTTTGAATGCAGATATATCAGACATATAACCTACACGCGTATTCATATATCCAATATAAAACCATCAAAACTCCCAAGCATCATATTCTTCTAAATGATTATTACGGACTCTATTCTTCAACATTTTCAAAATTTAATTTGCACCTGAGTGATTGCACGATGATCATGTACTGTTGTAGCTGCATGGTTGCTGCATCCAACAATAAGCCAATATTACGAATACAATTGATACGTGCTTCGACAGCTGCTCGTTCGGTCCCTTCCATAGCAGCAACTTCTTCATCCGTTAGACCAACAAAGCTAGGAACCGGTGGAAATATTGGAGGTACCGCAAATGGTGGTATTGCCTGGAGGAGACAACGGTAAGAGATGTATGTATGAGATGGAGTTACTTATGAGAGGACTAAATAAATGATTAATTGAAATTCTTTTTCATTTGAATGATGATTCCGTCACTCACTACGGTGAGTGGAATTGGAAATTTTCTAGTAGCATTTACTTCGATCCAATTAAGGTAAAACAAGTCCATTTTTCAACGGTTTCAAACTTTCCATGAAAATTTTCAGAATACAATATAGAAGAGAAATAAACGCTCTTGAGGAAAAGTGATCGGGCGAGATAAATGGATAAAAAAGAGAAGTAAATAGTATTCGAAGACACCAAAGAGTGGATTTGCCCCAGTCAGACAGTCACCATTAGAAAAAAGTGAAAGTAATAGAAATAAACCAAAAAGAGCCGAAGAATTTAACTGAGCATATAATAAAACAATTCTCTATGCCAAAAAAAGTGATAGCCAATAATTATTTTTCTTATCTATTCTGTAAAGTGTCACACTTCAGCTCGACTACAGCTTAATCATTTTGCAAAATGGAGAACAGTTCTGATACTGACCTGTAATTTCAAATCTAGTTAAGTCTCAAAACTCATCCATCTTGCTAAATAGTCCACTAACTTTATCAGCAAAAGTTAATCACTACCATCATAACTCATTTATTGATTAGAAATTAACTAACTTATCTAGTATCAACTGACTTTTGAAAAATATTCACAGGATCAATTATCACGAGTAAAAAGCATATTTGCTAAGGCAGAAGTAAGAACACTTCGAAAAATTATTTATGAAGTTCCATCTAAATAAAACAAGGTTATGAATCAACAGAAATCTATTCATCAAAACACTAACCATGAATGGAAATCCCGACGGTGTAGCTGGGAACTGAGGCATATTGAAACTTGCAGTAGAGGATGGCATCTGAGGTACAGCGTTGCCACTATCATTTCGTTGACCAGCTGAGCTAGTTCCAGCTTGCGGTTGTTGCTGTTGTTGTTGCGGAAAAGCGAATTGAGCCATGAACGGAAACATATTTGGAATTTCACCTCCATTATTTGCAGGCTGGACTCCCCCAATATTTTGTCGTCCTTGAGCAGGTCCAGCCATAGGTGCAGCTGCTCCTCCAGCAACCGGTGATGTTGGTGTTGTCCTTCGTTGTGCTGTAATTTATTAGTTATAAAAATATGATTTGTCCGAGCAAGGAAAGGAAGAAACTGCTTAGACTCCAAAGACTACAAAAGTCTAAATTTGGTTTTCGAAGAACGATACATGGAAAACTACCACAAATTTGATACGAAACGAGTTACACAACAAATCCAAACCTAAAATATCAGTACGACAAGTGGGGCAGCTCTGTTGTCGTTGGAACCATGAACGGAGACAGTTTGCATGGAAAATATGATTGCATGGTAGTTTTTTTGCTCCACTAACTGGTGTCATCTCTTCACGGCAGATTATACATGTATTGTCACCTGAATGAAAACATTAAGAGGAAAAACAATCTACTGTTACAATTCAAAAAAATAAATGAATAAAGGACCAAAACTCTACGCACCAGTCGAAGTTTCTAATAAGTTATAACTTTATCTGAATAGACCTCTAAGTTTCTTGAACTTAAATTGAAAGTTGAAATTACTTTTAGCAGCATTTAGTGAGCACCTTAAAAATCATCATTTCAATTAATAAATAATTTACAAATAAAACGAAAGTGACAATTATAACATGGATACCCTGCAATAGATCCCGTTCAGTAGCTAGTGGAAACAGATTATTCATAGCATGTATCGCACGTCTTGAGAGTATAACATCATTGATTGCCTTATGGAATGCTCGAATAGTAAGATAAAGTGGACGGATTGAAAATAATGGGAAAGTATGCAAACGTATCATTACGGCCACAAAAATAATATATAAAATGCAACGGAGGCAATCTAAAAAATATTATTCATTCATTTCCCGAAAGTTTCCAATACAATGATAAGGAGGAATTGGTACGAGAATAATAGAGTATATTAATTTTTTGTAACGCTCTACGAAATAAATTATGATTTTTTAATATTTATCCCTCTGGTTATCCTTTAAAGTCAATTTTTCATCGAAATAGAACATTCTATAAGAAATACGAAGTGAAAATGAATATAACTTTAAAAATTAAGTGTTTTCATTTATCCTACGGTAAATCATCCAGAAAATTAAATGATTTTCATAAAGCCATTCAGCAATTTTGAAAAAAAACGAGAAAACAAACACACTGATAAGGAGTTCCGAATAGAGTAAATAAACAGCTTTATTCTCCCATGGATGCACATTCCGTAAGTCATGCATGTGCAAAATATATTTAATTGTTACATGCAACACAACTGTCATTAAGACTGCATACTGCAAAAAAAGATAATAATATTTGAAATTTTGAGTAGGTGTCTCATTAGAGGGCAAGGATGACAATAGGTGGGCAATGTATGTTATAGACAGAAGGCGTTATGACAGGGAAATGGCAAGTCATAAAAATACTTGAAAACTTGAAAGATACATGTAGTTTTGCTTATACTATAACTTGGCAATACTGTTCAAAATAACCAACCTCGAACCCAAATACAATTTGCACGGACGCGCCGCGAACGAGTGTTGTGAAATATGCATGTGATATAAAATAACTGTCCAGAGCACTCAAAAAGGCAAGCAATGCTGAAATTTGTGACAAATCATTTACTAATTGCAAAATCATTTATTATTTCACTGCAAAATTCAATCTTATGTTGTCTTCGAGCAATAAAAAAAAAAAACCGTATAAAGACAATTAAACCTAAATTTGAATGGCTTGTTTTTAAAAAAACCCGAATTACTGATTCAACAATTACGAAAATCTCAAGTATTAGATCGGATCTGAAAAGCCTGAAATATCAGAATTACACATTCAAGGAAAAAGATTTGAATTAAGAACGAAAGTTAAGAAAACGTTAAGAGCATACACATCATCCTGCAATGGAACAATACAGTTATAATTGGACTTCGCTCCATAAAATCCACCCGATCTTCGCTAAGCCAATGAAATAATTTGATAAACAGCAGAAAAACAAATTGCATTACAAAACGGGGAGAGAAATCATCGCGAAACACAGTAAATGCCAAACATGTCTCCATGATCGCATGCCATGTTCTCTCCGATAGATGCTGCAAATTTAGCCTCGTATTAAAATTGTAAGGTTAGAGCACATATTCAGATTAACATAGCATTTATTAGATACTTTCAGCTAGAGATTTCGAAATCAACAAAGTTAATACAGAATCTTAAGTATCCAACTTATTTATATGCATATAAACATCGAATAGTTTCTTCGAGGAATGTAATTCACCGGAAAATATTTTCCTTCGGTTTGAAAAATCATATATAAGCTAGATAAAGCAACAGAGCACACACCGCACCGAATGTTCGGCGAATTTTAAAATTCATTCTTTCTTTACTTACTTTTTTTTTCTGAAAGCTTTTTCCCTGCAGACTTTAACAGCCTACTCTATTATCTGGAAACGGTTCCTCACTTTAACATATTCTAATCCAAGCTTAAATTAAATAAAATTAAATTGCAAAAATGCAATGCTTACCTCATATTCAGCAGCACGTAATTCACCGAAAAATATTTTCCTAATGATTTGAAAAATCATATATGCGACCACTAATCCTTGTACATACATCACCTGCATATATACCAGCTATATCCCAATAATATAATAAAAACCTTAATAACATCATTAATCAAAATTTTTTTCAACTTTTGGAAAACTAGGAAATCAAAGAATTGAAAGTTTTCTTCTAAAAGGAACTTACTGCCATGGAAGGACTACTTTTTGTAATGTAGACAACAGATGGATAAAATTGCTTTTTCTGGAAAAAAGCGTTTCCAACGGTAAGCGAAGTCAAAATAACACTTGCTATTGTTAAAAGAAAGGTCGACGCACGTGCCATTTAGTGAATATTCTAGAACAACAATAATAAACATTAAACTATGGTGCAAAATTTGTCGTAAAGCCAAGAAATTCATTCCCACTACTCTCTCGATAATTCATCATTTTTAAAAACAAAAATAATAATGGTAAAAAGCGGAACTCATGCTACGAATCACTTGGATGAAATGATTTAATGCTACTCAAAAAAAAATAATGTCTTGAGCTTAATAGTACTATAGAAAAGACTCTACACTACCGAAAAAAGTTTCCAATGATACGCGAAATTTGTACAACATGTAAGATTTATTAAATCGAACTAAAAATGTGTAAATCAATAGGGACAGCGTGTTTTTTTTATCATTACTATCAACTATTTACTGATTAGGAATATGGAATGGATGATGTTTGGCATGAGATTAGATGTTACATGAAATTTGATCATATACTGAATAAACCTTAGGATATACCAATCTTTTTAATGAAAGTTGTAGTAGCAATTTCCAAATTATTATTACACAAAAGTCTACATAAACACTAAATAATTGAATCTATCGTATATAGTGCTTTCAGTACAATCCCAAAGTCCCTTATTTATTTTTTCTATGAAAAACCAAAAAATGATATTTGTAATAGATTTTGCGACTCTTTTCTTTTCTAAATACTCGTAGTTAATTCAATTTAGATCATTGAGGAGTTTTTGAATGTCGCTAACCTATTGCAAATAGTTCAATTCCCAAATATTTTATCCTTAAGTTAAGACAAAAACGACTACTAAACAAGCATCATCGATCATACTACTAAACTCTAAGCGCAAATTTTAAGGATTATATTTCGATCAAATTTAAAAAAGACTGAACCTTACAAAGCATTTTAATGATTCTTCTTAAGCTCTATCCTTTTATCAAGTTTCAGACACACTTAGCTCATAAATTCTTCATACCCACATACCTATCTACTTACTACGTATTAAATTTAATTTTTTGGATTAGATGCTAAAATGTTCCTTTTTAATAACACCTCTATTACCGCTTAGCGATTTACAATGTTTAATCAAACCTTATCAAAAAAGTCACAAATAATTCCGTTATATAAAATAACAGTAGACCAAGAATATACTTCACTAATCACGAGCTGTTCAAGCGAAAAAAGGTAAAAAAAGCTCCGCAGAAAAATCTACTTCTTGACCTTTTTTAAATTCATATAACAGAAAGATGTTTCTTCACATATCCAACAGATTTCATGAAAAATACAAATAAAAGCAGCAATCATTCAAGCTTATTGAATCAATTATACTTTGAAACCTTGAAAATTCTTCATTAACATCTGAATGATACCGAATAACAACAACAATAAAGGAATAAAAAATTATAAAAATAAGATATATAATATAATATACACATGTTTATGTCCATGTAAACATAAATACTCCCGTAAAGTACCATCACCAAACACCACGTGCACATAGGTGCACAGCATATATAAATGGTTAAAACTGATATAAACAGAGCAATCAAATACTGCAGGATGGATAAATACTAATCAATAAATCATTTTCCCAAATCTGTACTTTTACTGTTTTACTTTTTTTCCAAAGTAAAGTAATTCTTATTTTTATTTCCGATGAAATTAAGAGATAGTTGCATGAGAAATAAATAATAAAGCGAAGCAAAGCAATCTGATGCACTGCAAGCGTCACTTGTCACTTATTTTTTCTGTATTAAATTCACCTCAAAGAATTTTAGGATCATTCAAGTGAATAGTTTTAAATCTACAAGTAAAATCTGTTTCCCATGAAATTTTCAGCCAATAAACAATTGGAAAATTGAAACATAATTTTGCCAATGATCAATATCACTTCTAAAAAAATTCATTAGAAAACTAGGTTAGAAGAGAAGAGGAAGAGCAATATATGGATACCATTCTAGGCTAAAAAAAGAAAAGACAATGAATTTATGAATGGAATTTCATTGTTAATCAAATTAAAATCTCATTTTCTCTAGATTCCAGAATGGCCTAAACAAGTTATGCAAAAAGAAATTTTGAAGAATTTTTCTGATAAAATTCATCTTAATTCTTCACAAATTTCGCTTTCCTACAAATGCTTCAATATTAAAAAGAATATACAATATGAGAATCTGTGAAACTAAAATAAAAGATAAACCGAAATCTGTTAAGTAAATTATGGGATTTCTTACACTAATTAGAACTAAAGTCATAAAATTTTTTTGGTTCGTAAAACAAAAATTTGGCCAAAAAAATCAAAATTGTTGCTAAAATGCGCATTTCCACACATCAAGCATGCCATTGAGTAAAATTTATAAGTGAACATAAAAATTTGTGAAATGCATGGCGTTTATGTCGGAATGCATAGAATGTTATG
>CAKAEH010000031.1:0-14089 GCA_916381525.1 Cercopithifilaria johnstoni
ATAATAATAATAATAATAATAAATAATAATCATTATTACCTATAAATAGTACAAATTAAAATGAATTAAGCAAAAATTTTTTGAATTCAAATTATTTCACCCATTACATGTCACACATTTGTGTGATGCTATCCATTGGAATGCGTTTTGCTTTTTTAAATAAACGTTATCATTTATGTATGTTTACTATTGATGTAATTAAGTATTAATTAATTAACCTCTAATTAAAATTATAAAAATTCATGTGGTGGTGGATGATAAATATATCCATCAATACAACAATAAAATAATAATACGTTTGAAATGAATATAATTGATTAAATGTGGTGAAATGAGTTAAAAACGAGAATAAAACAGTAAGAATAGTGAAATATGCAAATATTTTCAATGCTTTCCAGGAATTTTATTTTTACTTTTCAGAGAACTATTTGTTATTTTTCAGGAATTTTATTTTTTTGAAACTTACAATAATAATATTATAATAATATAAAACTAATACAAATGAATGATATTTAAAAAATAATTATTATTCATTTGTACGTAAAATAATAAGATTAAAATTGTTTAATAAGGAATTCTTGTTAGTGAATTCAAAATTTGCAAACGAATTTGCATTTTTTTGAGTTTCATTATTATAATTTCTTTTTTAAACAATATTATTATAAATGAACAATGTTGATAATAATAGCATTCATGACAATAATAACAATAATTTTAATGTTGTTAATATAATAGAAATAACAATAACAATAATAGTAGTAGCATGATAATAATAACAGTAATAAGAATAATAATCATTGCACACTCAAAAGTTATCTCATTGCTAGAAGAAACACCACAAACTTATAATGTAACCCAAAAACTACCAGAATTACACACCACTTACCCATGCATGACATGATAAAATACGTGCAGGAACGCCACCTACGAACACTTGTCGAAAGCGTTGCAAAAACGTCGTCCCCGCCCCCCGTGGGACTCGAACCCACGACCCTCAGATTAAAAGTCTGATGCTCTACCAACTGAGCTAGAAGGGCCCCAGCACACAGATATATCTTCACTTCATTAATAGTTTCTCAACAAAATTGTTTTATTATTTATTTTATATGTGACTTCATACGTGACTTTATCGATCTTAGAAATAATCAATACGTGACTTTATCAATGCTAGAAATAATTCATATGTGATTTTATCAATGTTAGAAATAATCCACACGTGACTTTATCAATGTTAGAAATAATTCAAACGTGACTTTATCAATGTTAGAAATAATTCATACGTGACTTTATCAATGTTAGAAATAATTCATACGTGACTTTATCGATGTTAAAAATAATTATGTATGACTCAATCACAAGACAAAAAAAACAGAAAAAAGCGTTGTTAACGAATTATGTGATTAGACATATTTTTATGACCTTTCTCTCATCGATCCATTTCATCAATTTTTTCTTCTATACCAAATTCATCACTGATCACTCAAATGTTGCATGCGCTCATATAGCAAGTTTTGCACAATTATCATGATCTCAATGGCTAAATTCTGGCGATCAGATCAATCGTTCATTGTAATAATTGAATTTAATTAAGTACAATTGGATGTACAAAATTACGCACCTAATATGATAACGAAATGCACTATCATAATAATCACTTCATCAATAGACTTAATTATCGTATATACACTGATTATTAGCCTACTTAAAGCTGAGATTAATAGTAATTAACTAAAACAATTAAGGGAAGTAATTAACAATATGTAGAATGCTTTCAAGAACTTCTCCATTCTAGCATTCACATTTATAAATTAGTTAAAAATTACTGTTATTCATTTTTATGTAGAAAGTTTTATTCCTTTTGTTGAAATCTTATAGTGATTTAGATATAACACTTAAAATATAATATAATTAGTCTTGATTAACCTTGTAGAAGATAAAATTAGAAGATCGTAATATTTGAACAATATAGTAAGATATAGTTAAGTTAAAATAGAAAATGATAAGAATTAGACAACAAATAATACACACAGATATTATGAAAAATATACCTAAAAAAATATGATGAATTTTGCAATTATTCATAAATTACACAATAAAGATATTAATTTAAGCGATAAGAAAATACTTTTTTTTTTAGGTAAGTATTTTTCTTAATTATTAAGTTTCACATATATTAATTAGCATAGCATTAATATTTGTTTGTTAATAAAACTTGATAATTATCTTTTTCATTGAAGAATTACACAATTGCTCGTTTTTTTTAATTGATAAATTATCAGAATTATTTAAGGTGATAAATGATAGTGCAACAAAGAAGAATAACAGCAATAATCAGATCAGTATATCATCAATGAGTAATAAAGGTGATAAATTAAATGACATTACTAATGAAAATATTCAAAAGAAAGGACAAATTACAACAAAATCACCAAAAGCAGAAATTAGTGCAGGAAAAGGAATGGAATCATTCAATGATAATATTGCAACTTCGCCGGTATTTTTTCTTCATTTTTATTTTATTTTAATTTGCTAATTCACTTTTATCCGTTCATTTTTATAGTTAATAATTTATAATTAACATAAATTTTAAATCATTTAACTATTTGTATAATATACAAATGGTAATTTATGCTTTCTTTTTAATTTTACTATTCATTTATTTGCTTACTTATTTTTTCTTTTTAGGAAGCAGAATTCTTATCAGTAATAACAACCACTAATACATCTGTTATATCATCAGTTAATCATCCGGAACAATTCACTGGTTATCATAAATTTTTTCTATTTCAAAACAAATTATAAATCTTATATATTTATAAAATAGAAAAGGATTTTCTGATCGAGTTTTAATTTTAACTTTTACAAATGAATCATCGATGTTAGTGCTAATATCACAAACGTTAACGCTATTGCCATTTCAATCATTTAAAAAAACAATAACAAACAGCCAAAGTAATGATAACTTATTAACATCATATACCAGTCTAATTTGAATAATAGAATTGAAATATCGAAAGTATCGTTGTTACTAATCAATAATCAATTCTAGGAATTTTAGGCGTAAAACGGATAGCTTTTACGTATTATAATGATAATCATAGTAACGTTGATAGTTAAAATAAACTATTGAAAATATTTCATATGATTTACACTGAATAAATTAATAAAATATTTCATTGTTGCTCGTTTCTAGCAGAACATAAAATGCAATTTGAAGAGTTGGAAGTCGATACCGTAGATGATGGTGATGATACAGGTGATAATGGTCTCATTTCATTTGGCACACCATCAAACAGAAGTAATGATGAATTTATGGCACAAAATGATGGCTCGGAAAAAGGTTAAAATTTTGTAATCCATTTTGTAAATGCTTCAAATTTGTATAATATATGATAATTATAGTAACGTCAGTAGTTAAAATAAACAATTGAAGATATTTCAAATTTGTGTAAGTAACATCAGTTTTTAATGTTAGATTAAAATAAATGTTGCCAGATGATTGTTTTAAATCATACTTTACGTTTTTATGAAAATTTGAAAACAATTTTTCATCTTGTTAATTAATTATATCTTCACACACATCTAATAATCATAACAAAAAACAATAAATATAAGTTTGAAATAACAAATAACATAATTGATAGTTTTTTTTTGAATACTCATTTTAATGAAGCAATTTTTTTAATCAAACAAAAAATTTAAAATAATCATTTCGACAAAATGACAAATCGTTGATTTTTTTGTTGGTAAAAAAATCATAATTATCAGGTATTGAGCAAGATTCAACGTTGCCAATGATGAATGAAGGAAATGATGGAGAAGAATCAGAATCAGCAATTGCTGATGTAAGTGCAACTGAAAGTACAGAATCAATGCAGAGCGAATTAGAACCAAAATCGATATCTTTGCAAACACAACAACAGCAAGATGAATCAGAAAGTGATGATTCAGCTAAGGAACAAAATAATAACGATAATTTTGAAGGTCGAATTTCTAAAAATGTAACTTTGTATGATAATTGATCAATTATTAACATTTAATTGCTAGTTTTCAAAAAAGATTCGTTTTCTTTTTTCCAGTTGATCACAAGCAAGATGAAATGCAATCGGAAACAAATATCACTGAGATGGAAGATTTGATTGATAAGGAAAGTGATGAAGAAATGAAACAGCAAGCTTCTGACGATGTCTTAGAAGGTTTAATTGTTTTGTTTACTACGCTTTTTTTTAAGTATATAAAATTAATATTTTCAAATTTAAACTCAAAAGGTTGAATAATAGATTTTATAAATCAAATTTTATTTATTGCAGCATTAATAACAAAAGCGATGACGGAAGGAATGGAAGAAGCAATACCGACTGAAGAAAAATCAAAAGTGAAGATCAGAAAAATATCTGAAACTGATCGAAAGAAAGTAATAAATGCGAAAACTCCATCATAAAAGCACCTTAAAGCGTTACTTAATATCCACATTTTTTAAATTTTGATTTTGAAGTAAAAAAACGGGTACCAGAGTATTTAACTTTGAAATTCGAGGTTTTAAAAGTAAAGCGGAACTTTTAATTTTCGAATTAAAGATAAGTGAAACTTCTGGTACCAGCCAGGCACTTCTTTTCTTATCTGATACTCTATATTTTTGTAAGATAGCTCATGTTTGACGATTAGAACGAAAATTTTTGTTGGTGGAAAGAAGACAAATGTTATTATATTGAAATTGAAATTAAAATTAAATTTTTTGTACAAACAAAATTTTTCCTTCACTAAAATTTCATCCAGAAATGATTATCATTTATTAATATTACTACATGTATCATTCATTTGCATTATCGTTGCAATAAATCGAATGTATTGTAATTGGACATCGAAAATACTATATTTATCCTAGACATAATCATAATCATAATCATAATCATCATCATTATTATTATTTGTATTCTCAGTTTGTTGATCTCCTTCGGAGTTGTATTATCTTTAATTAAATATATGTAAAAAGGAATTTATCATTGGTTGCATGGAATATTTTGTTTTTTTTGCATCATCTCTTCTTTTTTCTTAAATAATTTAGAAATTTAACGCATCTAAAATTTTTCAGACTTTAATAAAACCAAAATAAAATTTTTTATAACATTAAAGAATTCGTTTTTTAGTATAAAATTATATTATCTGTTATATAAGCAAGTAAATAAGTAAGTAAATAAGTAAGTAAGTAGGTAGGTAAGTAAGTAAACAAGTAAGTAAGTAAGTAAATAAGTAAGTATATTTTGTGTCAAAGTTCATTATTTCATGCAATATAATTTTCATATTTTCATTTACGAACACATATTTTATGTTTTTTATTTATTTGAAATGTAATCGAAAAAGAAAACAATAATTTTCTTTCGTAGAACTATTGAAATATTATATTTTGAGCAGATTTAAATAAAAACAAAAATACATAAATATCGAAAATTATTTGGGATACTGTAATTTACAATATAAAAAATGCCTTCTTAAATGAAACATTCCATTTTTAAACTTTTGGCGCATTTTATAAAATATACTTTTTTAAAAGATCACAGATTACATGAAACATTTATGCGCAATATTTTAGCAATAAAATTATTGCAAAACAAAGAAAATAAATGGAAAATTACGGTAAGATACAGTCGCATCCAAATGATTAAATGTTAATTAGACAAACTGTATCTGTAAAATATGAGCAAAACATTTCATATCTTTAAAGGATGAATAAATAAAAACAAATTTTAAATTCTATTCAATAATTTTAGCTCGATATAATTTACACACACTTTACATGTCATAAGGAAATTTAATAATAAGGGATGAATGTATTTAACAGTATGCTTTTGATTCAAAAATTACGGTAACAATGGGCAAAAATTACAACAAATTACGAAATCATTAAATTTAAATCACTAAATTAATAAGCTACCAATAAAAAAGTAAGCATACAAAGGCAAGTTTTAAAGCTTTTAATTTTGAAATAATAAAGTAAATTTTGAAGAAGTAATTTTAATTTTGCCAAAGTACTTTAATAATTAAATTTACAGAATTCAAAAAATTTTTTCTTTTAACAATTTTCCATTAATAAAGAATAGTTTGACTTTTCTCCTTTGTTTTAAGCTTTAAAAAAATCTATTGGATCTATTTCAAAGCCATAAATACTTTTGATATGATATCAAATTATATGTATTTGTTTACGTATTTACATTTGATAAAAATTTGATTTTGAATAAAAGTATCATTAAGCATAGATAGAAGATATTTCGCAGTTATTCTTGTAGTTATTTTCTAATTTCATTATTATTTTCAGTAGCACAAGAAATTTCAAAATAAATTACATGATAAGAAATTCAATTTATCACATTATCTATTAATGATTTTTAGGATTAAACATAATTGAATATTTCCTAAAATGAATTATCAAATTTTATCAAATAATTACCGTTAGAAATTACTATTGTTTTTTTTTACTATTTGATAATAATTGCAAACATAATTACAAATATAAACAATTGATAAAAATTAAAATTATGAAATGTAAATTTTTTTTTCACATATTAAAAAATCACAAAAATACTAATCGCAATTAAATAATAAACCAAAAACTAATTATTAATCAAACAATTATCATAAAAGAATTGATTGATAATTATATCAAAATGAATCGCTCACATGGTACCAGTAATTTGAAATTACCCTTAAAAGAAAATTAAATATAAAATTATTACAAACGTAACATCCATTCGCCTCTATCATTCTCTTCCTCATCAGCTTTATTCATTGTTTTTGCAATTGTTATCTGCAAAAAAATTAAAATAAATATTACAGTATACTTCGAAGAATTTTCATTAAAATGCTTTCATTCATAAAAAATATTTTTGATTAAAAAATATAAAAGAAATCTTTTCATTAGAAAAAAACGGTTATTTAAAATAATTCCAACTATATTTCAATCAATTTTCTAAAAATTTTTCATACATATTGGTTAATTTTTTGTATAATATCTATTTTAGGATAATTTCAGGATGTTTCCGAATATTTTTAGATACTTTTTCGCATTCACATGAACTGTCTTCCCGATAATATTATAATAACGTTCGGAATTTCTTATCTCTCTTCTACCGCTTCTTTTATCTTCATATTCTTTTTGCAGTAAAAAACCATACATGAATCAGTTATTAACAACAATTACCGTTGATTCCGGATTATTGATGATACCATGTTGTGTTTTTGTTACGATATATGAACCTCTCTTCAACAAATCATCATTTAATGCTATCTGAAATTATAAACCGATAACTTTTTAAATGGATTAAATTAAAGAAATTCATGTTTAAAGCTGAAATTGAAATGACAAATTATATTTATGCAATATCATATCAAAAATGGATTAATATTGTCATTTTAAATCTTTCTTCAATTAATAGCAATGATTGGAAATTGGAAATTGATAATGTGTTATTTGTGGATGAAAGAAATACTGAAATTTCCATTTGAATAAAACAAAAATAAAATAAATTACTTTAAGTTTACTTTGTCGTGGAATTGGTACTGGTCGTTTCAGCTCTTTTTCAGAATTTCTATTTTCAATCTAAAAATTGAATAAATTTAAATACCGTTTACTTTAGAGAATATTTATTTCCAAAATTTATCTATTATGTTTATTAAACGTTTCCAACTGAATATTATGCTATTCATTTTTACCTTAAAAATGTAATCAAAAAAATCAACAAATCGATTGTTTTATTGAAATTAACAAATTCATTGTTAGCTGTCTTGAAATCAATAAAATTAATTACTTACTAATGATTTCATTTACAATTTTCATTATAATAAATTACTTATTTATATTTCATTTGTAATTATTAATTTATTTCTCAAATTTTATACCGAATGTAATATTTACATTTACAAACACATTAAGTGAAAAATGCATATGTATTATGGAAAATTTTAAATTATGGATATGAAATATAAAAATAAAGAAAATTACATAACCTCAGGCATATCAACAATTACTGTCGTCCGTTTCATGTAATCGATTTGCCGTGGTGCCGGTTTAGGTCGTGCCGAAATTCTTGCTGTTGAGGATGAAGGATGTTGTTGAACAATATTAGGACCACATTTCATTGCAATATCATTTGATTCGTTGTTATTTGAAGTATCATACATTGAAGTGCGCGGTTGTACTCGTTTATCCGAAACGGAATCGCAACTGTTACGTTTAAAACATGTTTGTTGTAGTGGTATTGGTTCTGAATTTCGACCATTTTCTAATGATACAAAATTTGCCGGTTTCGTAGAATCGTTTCGCCATTTTACATTACGAACATAATTACATGGATCATATGATGAAACAGGAATAATAGTTGAAATATTATCAATAAAATGTTTTTCCTTATTAGTAACAAAATTTTCCCGATGTTGTTGTTGTTGTTGTTGTCGATGATGATGATGGAAAATATGTGAAGCATCCTTAAAAAATGTTCTCATAATAAGAATTATCAACAACAGTAGCAAGAAAAAGAAGCTCATCAGTAATTTATCAAGAAGGAAACTTATTATTACATTCTCTTTTATTACAATGAATTATTCTGATCCTATATAATTATACTTAATTACAATTATCATATTTTATACAATTGAAATAATTTACTCTGATATATATGCAGTTACTTATATAGTTAGGGTTATAATTATCAAACTTTTACGGCTAAAATAAACTATTCTATTTCAATACTATACTTAATTATATGTGAAAAGAATTGATCTATCTTACTTTCTTTCCTGAGGTTATATTATCATTGTCACAAATATACACCAAATTCTTCGTTGTACCACTTTTGCTTTCACTTGCTGTTGTCATTGCAATTGGTCCATCAAAAGATGTTTCCAAATATTTTTCATTACCATTTTGATTTAAATTTTCATAAATATGATTAACTGCTATATTTTGTTTTTCAGATAAATATTGTTGACTTGAATCCTCCTTCCTAGTATCATCAGTTATTGTTGATGCTGCAGAAGTAACCAGATTAGCTACTGTTGGTTGGAAATTAGCAGAGGATTCTGAACCATCAACTTTAATAATTGTTGGTAGCATTTCAGAATTTGAAATTTTTTGATGTTTTGATTGAATTTTTGGCTTTTTATCCACCGTAACATTCATATTTTCTCTTCGATTATCAAATATCGTTTTTTCAGAAGGATGAACTGCTTGAGTAGATAATGATGATGATGATGATGATGATGGATAAAACAATTTCTGTTGCTCTTCCTCATCTGAAGTATTTGATTTCGGAATCGGAAGTGGTTTTTTTAGTACAGGTTTTGGTGATTTGGGTGGATGTTTAGGAATTGAATGATTTTTATAATTTCTTTTCTCAGCAATAATTTCCGCTATTGATTTTTCATTATTAAGACCAAAAATGTTGATACCAATGAGAGATGGTTTCGATACTGTTTCCGAATCAGACACATATAATGAAGTTTTTGTTTCCGTATTACTTTCACTATTTGATATAAAATTGGAATCCTGATTGATCTTAAATTGTAATTTCTTTGAATCAAGCATTTCAACTAATTGTTTCACCGATTTTTTTTTATCATCTGATTTCGTGGATTCAGCCTTCCCTTCAACTGTCTTCATAATTGAATTTTTTGAATTCAAAGTTTGAAAAGTTTCAATGGGAATTTGCTCATCCAATGCATCATCCAATTGTTTCAGTGCTTCTCGAATTTCCATCTGATCGTTGAAATCGATTAATTTCGTCTCAAAACTATTTGTATCCGTTGTCATTGAGTTAACAGATTCTGAAGCTTCTTGATTCTGAAGCAGACTTTCCGATATTACTTCTTCGGTATTTCGAGAAATCAGAGCATCATAAGCAGCTTCCTGTTTTTTTGGATTAGGATACTGGAATGTTGGTGTAAGTGGTGCTACGAAGGATGTAGTTTCTGTAGAGCCTGACGATGAAATTGATTTCGTGGGATGCTTCGATAGCATCAGAAAATTTTTGGTGCTTTTTTGATCATCATCTTCTCTGAAATTTGATGCCAAAGTATAAGGTATCGACTGACGTTTTTCATCATCTGATCCTTTTCGGCTACATTTCAAACTTAGTTTCAAATTATTTCGTTTCTGCACTGATTGCTTTTCGTCTGTCGTACAAGAAGGAATAGAAAGATTATTGAAATTATCATATGTTTCGATATTATGAGTGTAAACTGCAACATTTTCAGGACTACTTTTCCGATTTTTTTTGATTGGTTCTAAACACAATTTTGTGATATTATCAGTAGGAGTAGCAACAGTGATAGAATTACGATCTGCATCAGCGATATTTTTCTCGATCATATTGAAAATATTTCTGATAATTGGATCATGTGATAATTCTCTTACAACAAAATTATTGGCGTTCGATTGTACATCTTCAATATGTACTAAATGTCTGAAATTTGATTTATTAAAACAAAAAAAGCATTTAAAATAAACAAAAGCTTGAAATTATGCAATAACTGTTAAATTGTTGACACCTGTTAACCTGTTGACACATTGAGAAATTTTATTGAAAATTAAATGAAATTTCAAAAATAAAAATTAAAAAAAAAAGGGATACTCGAAATGAGTAGGTGTTGATACTTCTTCCGGTTTTACTTTTGCTATTTTTCGTGATAGTTTTTTGCTACTGCCTGAAAAAAGTAAGAGAAAAGAGAATCACGAATAGTTATAATTGTGATAATTGTAGTAACCGTAAATCACAGAATAATAATTATAATTTTAATATTAATAATGATCGCGATTGTATGATAATGATTAATTATAATTTTGGTAATGATAGTAAATGATTACATAATTGATTATTTAATAATGATTTTAATGATATTAGTGATTTTAATAATTTGATAATAGCATGACATAGTTAAATTATTATTAATAATAGTATTTCTCATTGAAAATTACTAATTTTAAGCAATTCAAATTTAAGCTAACTTACTTATTTTCAAACTTTAAAATTATTTTTGAACTAAAGAAAAATGTCAACTTAATATATTACTTAATAGTAATAAAAGTTTCACTTTTTAATTAATAATTAAAACGAGATTAAATTTATAATTATTTTTTTCTGCAAATCTAAAAATGATTTTTAGTTTAGAAAAACAAATAATATTTTATCGATTGATAAAATAAATGAATAAAAAAGAATGGAAGAAAAATAAAACAATAAATCTCAGATGATTAATTAACTGTTTGTTTAAATTTCCTTCTATTTTCAACAAAAATGCATTGAAATAGTAAAATTGTAATTTTGTTGGATTGCAAATTAATTGAATTTTTCTCCTTTTAATTAAAGTGTCGATTTTAATTAAAATGTCCATTTTAATTAAAGTGTATACCTTGGCTATTCGAAACGATATTCGTTGTGATAGGCATATTTTCTGATTCAGCCATGTGCCTATAATTTTCATCAGCTTGAACCTGAAAAAAAAATTTTTTGATAATTAATAACAAGTAAATAAATATTTCATCTATTTTAAAAGAGTACAAAAATAATTCATTTCAAATTTAATAATTTTTTTAAAAAAAGTGCCAAAGATGAAATCAGTAATAATGTTATTATTTATTAGTAATAATGATAATAATAATTGTTATTGTTATCATTACCAATAATAATAATATAATTATTATTATTAATTAAGAAAAAGAAATGAAATGGTATAAAAATTAATTTTAAAAGAAGAAAAAATTCTGGCCGATAAATAATTTTATATATTATAAATATTAAAGTATTTTGGAGGATAAAGGAATTCAACAAATTGTAATTTTTGAAAGGAATTTTATTTTGTAATTGAGAACAGATGGAAAATATAATTTCAATTTATTTATATCATTTTGGTTATATTTTCTTCGAACAAATAAATGATTCATACATTCCTTTAATGACTGAAAAAATGGATTTCGTTCATTTTCTTTGGTACTTTAATTTTCTTCTTTTTCATAATGCACCAAATGTCATCATTAGTGACAACCATAAAATAGTGACAGATAGCAAAATAAGAGAATAATTTGTTCAACTTTTTAGAAATCGTTAAATTTTAAAATAATGGCAAAAAAATAAGGCATTAAAATTCAAAAAATATGAAATAAAAATGAATAATTTATACGTAATTTCTTTTAAAACAAATATTTCAATTTTCACGATAATACAAAATTTCGTTATAGTTTTCAAAATTTGATATCACTGATATTAGTAATTGCAATTATCATTATCATACTTTCAATTACACCATAGTAAATTATCATTAATTATTATAATTTCAATTACACCTTCAATAGTAAATATATAGTGGAATCTGAATTGGAAACAGAAAAGATGAAAATTTCTAATTTTTAAATGTATTAATTAGGAGAGAGAAGAAGAAGATACGGTAAAAATCTTTCATATATTAGAAAGATTTTAATTCAGCTAAAAACTATTTAAGTATATTAATTAGAAAAAAATACTTTTTAAAACTTTTTCAAACATAACAGCGTTGAATTTTTAAAGCGATATTTATGAGATAGTTAATTTAATCAATCGGATCAATGAGTTTAATCAATTAATTAAACAGCACTTTCTGTATTTGTCTGGAAGCGTAATCAATGTATTTTAAATCGTTACTTAACTAATACATTGAATTATTAGGTAATCAATAGTTTGAATTGTAATGTAATTAATTAATCGTTGAATCTTTGCATAATTAGTAATAGCTATGAAAATAAGTATATAAAAATTCGTTATTTCCATAATAAATGAAAGAGAGAAATATTATTTCATTCATTTCTCTTTTACCTTTCTTAGAGTGCTAAATAAAAATTTCAAGTTGTTAAATAAAAGTTTTGAATTGTTGTGAAAGCATAAAAGATAACTTAACTTTCAAATATTCTATGCATACATATCATTGATTAGCTATTAATCATAGCAGTCTTAATCAATGAAAGAAAAAAAAGTTACAATTTAAACCTTTGAACTTTGATATGTATTTCATTTATAGATGAGAATTTGCTAATTAGCTAATTAGTTTATTGTATGTTCCTTTTAAAAACTAAAATTTAACCTTTTCTTTAAAATTTTCAAAAAACAAACAATCAATGAATGTTATTAATTGAAATAATTACAAAATAATACTTTAAGATAATTCAATTTTTTAAAATTTATTTCAAAAGTTTACATTTAAGAAGAATTCGGTATATATTAATAAAAAATTATTAATTATCAATATTTGTAAATTAAAATAATTTATTTAAAAATATAAATTATAAAAAATTTTTTCCCTTTAGCAAACTATTTCAATAAATTAATGAAATTATTCATTCATTCATAAGTATAGATAGAATAAAAGAAAAATATGTTTATTAAGAAATTTGTTTACTAAATGATAATGAAGGCTTATTTATTAAACAATAGGTAGCATAGATCTATTTACCTAAACGAAATCTAACGATTTGTTTACTAAATATCAACTAACGCTTAATTGTTTTAATAATAAACTATAATTGTAACGAATTATAAACTAAAAGTCTTAATCACAAATAGAATATAGTTAAATTAGTCAGATAGAAGGATATGAATTATAAGTTGCAGAAGAAATTGGCAATTTAACTCATAATTTCTGTTTAATAAGGAAATGCTAATGTGTTCATTTAAAATCTTCCATTTGTCCAGCTGGTCATCATAAATCATTTTAAGCATTCGCTGTCAACTTTCTTCACTCTCTTCTGGCAACAATTCTCTCAACCTTTAATATTAACAATCCTAACATTAACAATATCTATTTTCACTTTTTAATACTTAAAATAATTTAAACATTTCATTTCTCATAATTTAAGTAAAATATTTCAAAAGAAAAAAATTCTGCAAAAATTATAAAAATTTTAATAAAAAGAAATTAATAAAATATATAATATAAAATAAAAAGATAAAACAAAATTGGGTGACTAATTTTTTAATTTCACAATTTTGTTTAATTAAAAATTAATTAAATTTATTTTAGAAAATTATAAATAAATTCTAAAAGATAAAATGAAAATGAAAAATTTACAATT
>CAKAEH010000032.1:0-13996 GCA_916381525.1 Cercopithifilaria johnstoni
ATATAATAATAATAATAATAATATAATAATAATAATAATAACATAATAATAATAATAATAATAATAATAATAATAATATTAATAACAATAATAAATAATAAAACTATGTATTAGTAATAATATTATTGTTGCTCTCATTTCATCTTCACTAGATGAAATAATATTATTACTAATATTGATATTATTATTATTCATTATTATTTACTATTATTATCATCAGTATTATTATTATATAATTATAATAATAATTATTATTAGCCAAATGGAAGGATTGAAAATTTTTTGATAAAACGTTGAAAAAGAATAAAAGTTTTAAATATACTTAAAAGTGCCAAAAAATAATTTATTTTTCAAAAAAGCAAAAAAACCGAAGAATCAGATTCCTTTTCATATATCAGCGATTTGACTATTATAAATGCTTTGTGATATATCTATCTCTTCAACCACCTCCACCACCTCCGCCACTTCTACCACCCCCTTCTCCTCCTCCTCCTTCACCTCCTCCATTTGATGACAATAATAAATAAATTCCCTACAACTCATCATATTACTGTTGTACGATATAAAACGATTGAAATGTAATGAAATGGAAAGAGAATTTAATTTTTGTAGTAAAAAACGGATGGAGTAGAAAAAGTGTAAAACGTAAAAGTATGTCAATCATTTATAAATTCAAAAAGTTGAAGAAGAGGTGGAAAGAAGAGGATTATGAGGAAAAAAGAGAGAAACTTGAAGATCGTATAACTATTTCAAAATTATCAGCTCATCTTCTTATCTTTCATTCATACTTTCTCTTTTTAAATTTTTCTTCATCTTTATTGAAATAGTATTATTTGCAGGCAACTTGCAGTTACGATATGTGACATTTTATTTTTGTGACAGCTTTTTTTTTCCTACAGATATAATATTTGCTCTATTTAATTTATCGATTAATTTTTTAATTTTTATTATTGAAAAATTTTTGTTAAAATATTATATGTTATAATAGACTACCTCATGTTTTGATAATATATAATAATTTCCATAATTATATGATAAAATTAATTACATCCTACTTTTTTGAACTCTCTAAATTCACAATTTTGTCTTAATATTCAATATTCTAAATCAATATTTTAAATACTTCTGCTTGCATATTCGTTATAATACAATTATCATGTGTTATATTAGACTATCTCATGCCTAATTATACAAGCCTAACGGTGAATAATTTAGGCCATTCTCTAAAATTCATAATTTGCCATAATATCATAAACATTTCTGCTTACATATTGGTTATAATAAACTATCTCATGCCTAATTATACAAGCCTAATGGTAAAGATGAATTTAGGCCACTCTCTAAATTCATAATTTTGTCTTAATATCATCGATATTTTAAATACTTCTGTTTGCATATTCGTTATAATACAAATATTATATGCTATATAGACTATCTCACGCCTAATTATACAAGCCTAATGGTAAAGATGAATTTAGGCCACTCTCTAAATTCATAATTTTGTCTTAATATCATCAATATTTTAAATACTTCTACTTACATAATCGTTATAATACAAATATTGCATGATATAATATGCTACCTCATGTCTAATTATGCAAGCCTAAAGATTGAATATTTCTACTTACATATTCGTTATAATACAAAAATTATATGTTGTAATAGACTATCTCATGTCTAATTATACAAGCCTAAAAATAAAGATAAATTTAGGTCATATCTAATTTTATAAATCTAAAAACATATCTATATATGTATATGTTTTTGTATCAAATCTATATCATAATAACAATTAAAATTATTCCTTTCAATTGTAAAAACACGATAAGTTCCCATTCAATAAAATCGTTGAGTAATAAAATTTAATAATTCCAATGATAAAAATTTCTGTTTGAAAGATTATCGGAAAATTTCAATGTTTCCTTTTCATATACAACAATGCAACATACCTTTTCTATATATTATCCATATGTGCATCATTAAAATGGATACGAAATTATTTGCAGATAGGTAAATAAACTGAATACTAAAATTCCACTTATTTAATAATATCACTACGACAATGTCGTAGTAAATTGCATCATCCATTTATGAAACCAAATTTTTTTCATACCTAATAATCTATTACTTTTATGCGTGCAATTATGTAAGTTCATTTCTTTCTTCCTTTTATAATTTTTTTGATGTTTTAATTTTATAAAATATTTTATATGTAAATGGAAAATATTCATTAACCAATTTCCCTTATATAATTTATAAAATAAATTATTGATTGAAGAAAAAGAATTAGCAAAAACTTTTCTTTTTGCTCAGAATTTTTTGGATACGAAGAAAAAAAGGAAATTGAATTGAATAGTAAAAGAAAGAACTGAATTTGAATATAAGAATTGAATTTGAATTTGAATATAAAAATTGAAATTAAATTTGAATCTAAAAACTGATTTGAGCTTGAATATAAAAATTGAATTTGAATTTGAATATAAAAATTGAATTTGAATTTGAATATAAAAATTGAATTTGAAATTGAATATAAAATTTATAAATCAAATTCAGTTTTTCGTTTCTATTCAGTTTTTTCTTTACAAAGGATTGAAAAAATTGAGCTAAATAAAGGATGAACGAATAAATTAAATTATTGCATTGCAATATAATATTATCCATCATAATATTTAGCCTCTAATATAGGTTTCTTAATTAATATAAATTAACCTGTCATTAATCTTTATTCCTGCAATATAACATTATCCATCATAATATTTGGCTTCTATTATAGGTTTCTTAATTAATATAAATTAACCTGTCATTAATCTTTATTCCTGCAATATAACATTATCCATCATAATATTTTTCTTTATTATAGGTTTTTTTTTAACCTGTCTTTAATCTTTGTTTCTAATTACTTAATGATTAAATTAACCTGTCATTAATCTTTGTTTCTAATTACTTATTGATTAAAATTTAAATGGAAAAAAGTTTTCAAAAAATTGCCCGAAATAACAAAACAATGTTAAATTGAATAAAAGATGAAAGTATACTATGATAAATTGATTTATACGAATTATGGTATTATCTTTCAATAATTTCACTCTTCGATAATATTAAAAGCTATAATTGTTAATTACCTATTAATTGAATAATCAATAAAATTAAATAATTATCATTTTAATTTATATTCTTATCATTTCCAATTATATTCCTGTATTCATTTTCAACTAATTTGATAATTCGAATTTAAATAATTTTAATTAATCTGTTCATAATGAAGTAAGCAATTCAATTTTCTTTCTCAACGATTTATTTCATATATTAAATCGTAGTTAAGTAACACTTCAAATTTTGATAATATTTGATGAAACATTTATTTGCATATTTAATTGAGTTACTTACTTCATTATGGAAATTATAAATTTCGTTTCGTCACAATCGATAGGAAAATGATTTCTCATCCATTAATGAATTTAAAACTAGATAATACCTCATACTGTTTACTATATTATCTATTATTCATATTATATTTCATCATGCTAACTCTTATAATTTCTACAATTTCAAATTATATTTACATTTTTCTTTTTCACTTCTTTTTTTCCTTATCAAATATCTGTAATGAGTGATAAAAGAGAAATTACATTATCATTTCTTACATTAATTACATTAAATCATCATTTCATTTAAATCTTCCGACATTTTTAAAATTCAAATTTTTTTCTTAAAAAAATTCTTCAACTCTTTTTTTGACTTTTTTGCAGCTGTAAAAAGTTACGAATCAAATAATCTGTCAATAATAATAGCTGTCAATAATAGCATGATTTTAGTAATGTTAATATTAATCATATCTTTTATCACTATTTATAAGATAAACTCTTTTTTTGCTTTTCTAACTTTCTTTTTGTAGCTGTAAAAAAATTTCAAATCAAATAATCATCATTTATCTCAAGTAATCTGTCAATAACAATCATCTGTCAATTAATAACATTATTTTAGCACTGTTAACATGCTTTCAACACTTTTAAAATTAAAACTTTTATTTTTTTTTGAAAAATTCTTCAACTCTTTTTTTTGCTTTTTTGATTTGCTTTTTGTAGCTGTAAAAAAATTTTCTATTAAATAATCTGGCAATAATAATCATCTGTCAATAACAGCATTATTTTTGTTGTGTTAGTATAATCATATCACTTATTAGATTTGCTTTTTTTTTATTATTTAAAGGGTAACATCTGTCAATAATAACATTATTTTAATAGTGTTAATATTGATCATAACTCTTATTACATTTGCTTTCTTACTATCAAAAGGATAAAATTAAACGTTTTTCACAAACTATCATTTTCTTTTATTTTAAATGAAATGACAAATTAAATGGATATGAAAGAAAAAGTATGAAATGAAAAATTATAATAATTAGATTATTAAATTATGAAAAAATTTAATAGGACAATGAATTAGATAATTAAATCATTAACTTGCTTAAACCGGATTTTTATATGCCTTTAAGGCAAACCAGTTGTTAAATTGTTCCAAGAAAAATTAACAATTTCTTTTTTTTTCTCACCTTATTATTGATTGTAATATATTTTTACTGATAGGTATTGCTTAGTCTAATTAATTTGGCAAAAATTTTGAATAATGATAAAGTTTGAAAAGAAATTATTTACTTAATATTAAATATAATCGTATACAAAGAAAGTACTAATAAAACTTTAAGCGTATTAGTTGATATATTTTGTTGTAAAATGTTTGTGATATCGTTGTTATCATTGCTATTGATAATGTTATAAAAAAATTAGTAACATAATAGCAAAATGTCAATATTTTTTGAGGATGAAACAAAACGATAATTGGAAATGATATTAGAATGGTAAGACAATAGGGATATTATTATTGTAATTAAGAAATGATAGCTGGTATGATAAGACGATTAGGACATCATTATTAGAATTAGGAAATGATAGTTAGAAATGATAAGACAATAAAGTTGTTATTATTATAATTACGAAATGATAAGACAATAAGAACATCATTATTACAATTAGGAAATGATAATTGAAATGATGAGAAAATAAGGATATCATTATTATAATCAGCTGAATAATATTATCTTCGATTTCAATGAATCTTTTTGAAACAGTTTTCCATTATTTTTTATTTATTGTTATGAATCTATTATAATCTGTAATAATTTAATGGTAAAATTTTTCACATTTTAAAAATCGTTTAAATTATCATATTTTAAATTATGATTCTAATAAAATACTTGCTTTATTAATATTATTATTATTATAATTGATCGTCATTCATTGCTTATTCCAATTACTATTACTACTATTATTATTTATTACTATCACCACTATTAATATTATTTATTAATATCATTTCTTATTATGTATTGTTATTATTTATTGCTATTATCGAATATTATTATTAGTAGCAGTAGTATTATCATTTATTATTATTAATTGTCATTGATAATCACTATTATTATCAATTATTATTAACAACCATTATTATTATCAATTAGTATTACTAATTATTGTTATTAAAATTGTCATTTATTATTATCACTTATATTAACAATCATTAGTATTATCAAATAATATTATTGCCAATTATTATATTAATTATAATTATCAATTACTATTACCAATTATTATTATTATTATTATTATTGTTATTATTATTATTGTTATCAATTATTATAATGATAATTATTATTGTTAACATTATTTGTACTATTATCTCTTTTCCTTTCTCTCTCTCCTCAATTCAGTATCATTGAACAGCAGGATCAAGATTTGTGATTAACAGGCATGATAAAAATATTATGAAAATATTATCCCTAAGCTGTAATGTAGATAATAATTATTGAATGATGATCGTCATTTTTGACGAATATTTCATCATTTTTACTTCATCATCTACTTCTCTCTTAAATTTCCGTCTTTTTCATTTTCCTTTTTCCATCCTCTTTTCTCTTTCCCTCTCTCTTCCTCTCTCACTCTCTCTTCCTCTCTGTTTCATTTCTTTTACCCTCTTCCGATAATTATTTCCTTATTCAGTAAGCAATTATTATTTGTCAATTTAACAAAATTGAATCAAATCTTTTCCAAACAATTTTTCAGTATTATTTTTCTTCCATCAAAATTTCAATTTATCATTTCAAAAATAAAAGTGAGGGAAAAATATTTAGGAATGGTTAAGGTAAAGTTTAAATTGCAAATTTTCAACGATGAAAATAAATTGTAATCAAATGTTGCAACAATTATCATTTAATTCTTCTTTCACTTTTATTTAATAAACTAATTTATTTATTTAAAAAATTTACTATTGAAATTTTCCTATGTAATAATAAATTCTTTTCTGTCAACAATGAATTGTTGTATTTTCATCTTTTAGTAATTTAATTATTTATAAAATAATTTTCAAATTTCAATCATTGAAATTTAATCAAAGAGTGAAATTTCAAATTTCAATTAAAGAGAGGGAAATTTTTCCGTCAATAATAAATTGTTGCATTTTCATCATTTAGTAAATGAATTTATTTGCAAAATAATTTTTTTTTAATTTCAATTACTGAATTTGAATCCAAAGAGTGAAATTTGCAACAAATCACTTCGTGATAGTATCACTTATCGTCGTGCTTATCGCGAAGCAAAATAGCTGAACGATCTGTGTAAGCCATTATTAATAAAATAATTTTTCTTATAAAATAGTATCATTCAATATATCTCTTTTTACTTATAAAATAATTTTTAAATTTCAATTACTGAATTTTAATCCAAAGAGTGAAATTTACAACAAATCACTTCGTGATAGTATCACTTATCGTCGTACTTATCGCGAAGCAAAATAGCTGGACGATCTGTAAAAGCGAATATTAATAAAATAATTTTTCTTATAAAATAGTATCATTCAATATATCTCTTTTTATTTATAAAATAATTTTTAAATTTCAATCGCTAAATTTTAATCACTGAATTTTAAAATTTCAATTAAAGAGAGAAAATATTTCTGTCAATAATGAATTTGTAGGATTTTCATCATTTCGATTTATTGATAAAATATTGATCTTTTCGTAAATTAATTTATTTATAAAATAATATTCAAATTTCGATCAAGATGAGAAATTTTAAATTTCAATCAAAGAGAGAAGCGAGAAAAATTTTATGAAATAGAGAGAAAGAGAGAAAAGAGAGAAAAATTTTTGTGAAATAGAAAAACGAAAGTAAAGAAAGAATAGCAAACAAATTACAAAAAAAAAAAAAAAAAGACAATCAAATTAATATGCATGCATAATTTTGGTTTAATTAGCAATGCCGATAATTTCAATAATTATTTAAATTCTTTTAAAAAATCAAATTAATTATAAAAAAAAAGATTTTTCGGTAGAAGGAGCATTTCTATATATATATATAATTCATATATATATATCTTTCTATTCATTCCATGTATAATTGTTAATTCTTAATGTATCCTAAAAATGTTCATTTTCATTTCTAAAATTTTTCTAAAGTTTATTTTTCGTTTCTTTCATTATTAATTTTACAACCATTTAAATATTAATGTAAATTTGTGACAATAATTTAAATAAATTTTTAAAACAAAGAATTAATTAGAAATGATTCTGTATTCTATTTCCAATGAAAAATTTAATTTAAGTAAATATAAAATTTGAAATTTTCTAATATCATTCAAAAATATCATTATTAATCTTATTCATTTTAAAATTACGAAATTTAAAATCATTAATTTAAATAAACAAAGGATCAATTAAAATGATTTTGTATTCTTCATCCAACAAAAATTTAATTAAGCTAAAATCACTGATTGAAATAAATTTAAAAAAAAAACAAAGAATCAATCAGAGTGGTTTTGTAGTCTACTTCCAAGAAAAATTTAACTTAGACAAGTTTAAAATTTGAAATTTCCTAATATCACTAAGTTTTTAATTAGCCCATTTTAATCTTCCTTCTTTCACATCCTCTTCGTTCGTTCAATAGTTGACAGCTTTGGTATAAATTTTTTTCTTGCGAAATGATTTATGAAGTTAAATTGTTATTGTATGATGTTAATTATGTATTAAGCGCAAATGTATCATCAAAATCATTTTCATCATTGTATAATTTATTATATTAAGTAATTGGATATATTAACTGAAAGAATATAAATTGATTTTTCTCAAATGACATATAAAAATGTTTGGTATGAAAATATATTACAATTGATCATCGTAATAATTTAAATTGGTTCACATATATAATATTACAGTATGAGGTCAATTGTATATTAAGCGCAAATGTATCACAAATTTCTTTTCATATTTATATAATTATGTTATATCAAGCGATCGGATACATGTATTTTTTTTTGATAACAAATATCGCATATGTATAAAAATTGATATTTTTCCTAACTTTTTCCTAAAATATTCGATTAGATTGAAAATTATAAATTTGATTATAAATTATAGTTTAGAAATTTATAAATTAGAAAATTATAAATTATATTATTATTGTCTATTTGATGGAAATTTATTTTTGAAATTGTTTAAAATGAAATAAAATCTACAATTGAATATGATCGTTTCAATTTGTTGACTGATTGATTCAATTTTATTAATTTCTATTATTATTATTATTATCATCATTATTATTATTATTATTATTATTATCATTGTTATTATCATTACTGTTCTGCAACGATTTTTTCTTTAAGAATCAGAAATGTATTATTGGTCAGTGGTGACAGCACGACAATTAACAACAATTACTGTTGTGATAAGCTTTATTACAAATACGAATACGTTTGCTTGTTTTAGCAGTAAGAATTTTTTTTTATTTTATAAAATGAAAATGAATTTTAATTCAAATTAATCATAATTAATATAAACTAATTAAAAAATTAACAAGAAATGGAATTCATTATAGTACATACATAATATATAAATATGCTATATGTGATATAAATCATAATTATTTCAGTTAAATAAGAAATGACAATTCAAAGTAATGAAAGTAAATTCCTTTAAAAAAAGACAAATAAATTAAGTATTAATATTATTAATGAATTTAATTAATTTAATGATTAATTTAGGCGGTTTCTGTTCATGTCCAACAGCAATTTCTGGTTGTCCATGCGCAAAACATGCATTTGTACAAACAAAAAGTTATATTGCACCATCTATATCACATGTATCATCACATCAGTTACCAAGTAAATTACACGCTAATTAATTTCAGCAAAATTGATTTTTACATAAATTATGAAGTAAATTATATACTAATTAATTTTAACAAGATGATTTATTAATTAAAGTTAAAACAAAAGATTTAGAATGTATTTACTTAATGTTCATTATTGCCAGATTAATATTGTTCATTATTAGCAGATGTTAGCTTTAAATGATTAAATGTATGATAGATAAAAAGTAATTAGTTGTGAAATAATTTTGAATAGAAATTGATTAAACAGATGAATGAAATTAAATGAACGCTGTATACTTTTGATTTTCAAAATAACTAAATAATTTCAGGTTTGGTTATTTCTCCTTCATCTTATTCTGCATCATATCCTTCATATATGTCGTATCAATCTGTACCACTTGCAAGAATTTCATACCCACAGAGGTATAATTTTCCCTATACCTATAATGCACCACAATCATTATCTCAGCAATCTATGGTACCATCATTATCATCACATAATAGCCAACGGTCAACCGGTAATATCATGGGCATATCTAAAAATTATAATCAATTCCATCATGCTTATGGAATTCATTCAAAAAAATTGCCACCAAATACGATAACAGAGGTACCACTAATTTATGAATCTCAAAAGCACTCAAATGAATATAACGAAAATATGGAGCAAATAGAAGTGGCACCGTCTATTATCAGCAGGTTTATTATTTCATTCATCTATTTCTCGTTCTAAAATTTTAAATAATTTAGAAATTAATTTTATTATAAAATTATAGGGATGTGATAATAATATATCTTTAAACTAAAATTATCTCAAAGATTTCGACAACATTACAATTGATGATTTTATTCATCAATTAATGAAATTGAATTTGATATCATATCTCAGGAATAATTTGAATTTTATCAGTGGCATTGGACATTCAAAAAAGAGTTAACATTTGCTAACTGTTTGATTGTTGCATTTAATCATTCCACTGATTAAATTACTGATAATTTAATTAAATAAATTGATATAATTTAAGAGATAATTGATGATAGTTTTCAAAATGATTAGAAATAGAGGAAAATAAAAAGTGAATTTAAGAAATATTAATTTATTAGGAAAAATTTGAAATTTTTTAAAATTAAATTCTTACAGCAATTAAAATTAATTAATGTTTTTTTCTTGTATTTTAGCGAGAATATCAATGATAATAATCAAATGACAACTCAACGTTTGCAACGTATCAATAATATTCATGCTGTTGTAACATTACCCGTACAAAACGTATCCAATCAACAACATTCAATGATAGCTGCTATTAATATAAAGCAAATGACTGCTACAAATGATACAAATGCAGATGTTGAAATGAATGAGAAAATGAATTATCAAAATCCAATTGTAATGCAACGTCGTATTTACGTCAATCAAAATGTAAGCTTAAAACGTCGTCCATTGGATGATACTAAAAATCGTCATGAAGGAAAGCTACCGTTATGTTCTAGAAAAATCAGTGAATCTGGAAATCATAATATCGAATGTATCACATTATCAGCAAGTTCAATTTCATCGAAAATTAATGATGGATTAAAAAATAGCATGGAAGCATATACCTTAAATGATAAACAATTTGATGAAGCTAATTCGAAACTAAATATCAGACGAGTAAATATACCAAATGTGAGAAGTAATATTAGGATAATTCCTCGAACAGAATCATTTAAACATTTGAAATTCTTTAATGCTGCATCGCTTCGTGATAATCATCATGTACCAATTGTGCTACAACAAAATCATCAGGACAGCAATAAATTTTTCCAAAAATATCGAAAGTTTGTTTTTCATTGCTTTTTACCTTTTCTTTCAAATTTTTTTGAAATTGATCATTCTTTTTCTTTTTGAATATAATTTGAAATTAACAGTTCAGAATTTTCATAATGTTGCTTAACTATGCAGCATTTATTGATTGCTGTTATCATTTGATAATTGATTGCTATTATCATTTGAAAATTCCAATTTTCACAATATTCATTTCCCGTAAATGGCACATTTTTCATATTCTAAATTATATCCGTTGGTAAATTCTAACCTTTTTAAGATCTATTGATTGCTATTATCATTTGAAAATTCCAATTTTCACAGTACCCATTTGCCGTAATGGCATATTTTTCATATCCTAAATTATATCCATTGTTGAAATCCTAAGCTAATTTTCTTTTTGAAATTATTACTGTAATTAAATTGGAAAAAAGAGAATTTAATTGAAAGTATATGATATTGATTAGTTGGAAATTTAAACTTCCGCTAATTCCTAAAAATGTTTGCTTATATCTTAAAATTAATTAAAGTATTTTTAAATTAGATAGTAATTAAATTAAAATTTGCAAAATGGTTTTTAATTCTAACAAAACAAATTAGCTATTTATTCATTTGATTTTTTTTTTCATTTAAATTTTTTAGTTCAAAAAATGTCGAAAATATGTCGCAAAAAGGAATGAATATTAATTCAATTGGAACAGAAAAATATATTGGTCAAAATAGGAAAGTAGCATATGCAAAACCGGTATGTTAAATAATATCCTTTAAAATATTGATATGCTAAAAAAGAAAAGGATATTGACAGCTGCGTGAAAAAAGAAATGATTCAAAATTTAATTTTAATACATTGAAGAAATTTTTGAAAATCAAAATTATACTAATAAATTATTTTATTTCATTTCATCTTATAATATATGTATTACTGTATATATTACTATATGTATTACTATATTAAAGGGCATAATAAAATTTTCTATTGTAATAATTTGTTATATATATAATTAAGTGGATAATAATTTTTCAGACATTTAAAGAAGCTTCATCGAGTGGTTGGACAAGAAAAAATGATAGATTACTTCGTCGTAGATTTGAAAAAATGGAAGAATTGAATAATGCAACGAAATGGATTGATTATGAAAATAGATTTTATACAACTTATCATCATCATGTATTATGATTTTTTATAATTTATTATAATCAGATACATTGATTTTTTATCTTTATCATCATCATGTATTATGATTTTTTATAATTTATTATAATCAGATACATTGATTATTTATCCATTCATCTATAAGAAGAAGAAATTTTATCGATGAGACAAGTAGCAGTAACTAAAACCTACAACCGAAAGTTTATTTCAATTCCTATAACAATTTCCTATATTTCAATTCCTTTTCCAATTTAGTAAAATTGTTTTCCAGACATGTACCGGTCGAATATTGGGCTATTTACGAAATGGAACGATCGCATCAGTAGCGCAAAAATGTGAAGAACTAGAATGTGATGCTACGAATGTTAGGCTTTCAGAAGATCATATCCTAGAAATCACATTCTTGAAAAATGTTACCGGATATTTCAGAAATTATGGCAACTATTGTGTTTCAAGTATGATTTTAAATAATAGATTTGAAATATGCTAAATTCTGTTGATTTTAGATATTGCAAAATGTGCAAAAAAGTTTTAAAAGTATTCTAAGCCATATTCAATGGTATATAAATATCTTTTAAAATATGACTGTAAATGAATTTTGGAAAAAAAAATTGATAATTTTAGAGAAATCAGTACGCCAAGTTAATTTTGATCATGTAGTAATTGGAACAAATGCGGTATGCTTTCATTCTCATGCAGAAAAGCTACAAATTTCCTATTGCTTTGTTTACAATTAAATATTTCAAACTTCCAAACATTTTTTAAAATTGCAAAATTAAAAACATTTTTGCATTTTGAATTAATTCAATTTAAGCTTTCAAAAGCTCATCGATTTTACAACAAATCACTCCGTGATGGTAACACTTATCGTGCTTATCGCGAAGCAAATAAATCTGGACGATTTGTGAGGCCAATATTAATCGATGGAACTGCAAAAGTATTTTAGTCTTAATGTCGTACTAATTTACTTGAATAGAATTTAGTACAAAATGATTAGATTGTGTACATGTGAATAAGATGAATAAATTACGTTACTGATATATCAAAATATATTACCAATGATTTGGTATCATTGATGTCTTGAAATTAATAATAAAAATAGCTAAACTTTTCTCATAGCATATTATATTAATATTTCAAATGTGTGAAAATGAATTCTGATTTAAAATTATACAAAATTTTGAGTAATAGAATTAATCGTTATTTAAAATAATCGATCTGTAAATTACTGTTGCAATATTGAATGCAAATATTGCTAGTATCATCATAATTCATCATTTTTCTTTTAACAAATTATAAACAGGGATCGAAATTTTATTATTAAAAGAATTGTCTTTCATTTGCTACAGCGATTCGGAACATATTCGAATTCATTATTTTATAGAAGCAAAAGAAATACATACTTCTTATAGCATGATAATGATATAGTGATAATGACGAATAGTCGATACTGTGATATAGTAATAGTAGAATAATGATCAATAATCAGTAATGTGATAGTAAATGAAAAATAATTACAACGATATTGGATTTATGCATAATTGAAATTGATGAATACAGTAAGATAATTACTGAAAATAAAATATAAACTTATTTGAAAAAAGGAAATTTTATTTTTGCTAGAAATTGACATTAATATTATTCAGATAAACTGCAATGATATAATTAAGTAATTAATACAAAATTTTCAGCATATTAAAAACAAATTTGAATGATAATAAAATTTGTAAGAAACATAAGCATCTGAATTACAACAAAGAAACAGTAAAAATTTCAACGAAAAAATTCATCTCTAATAATAAATAGCATTTAGTACTATTTCCGGCTGGCAAAAATAAG